>APFE031232114.1:68878-113201 GCA_000404065.3 Pinus taeda | reverse complement strand
TATAACCCACTGCCCTTTTAAAGGCTGGGACCCACAGGCCACCTTTCATATATTTCATCGACCCTTCCTTTCCCTTCCCTTCCTTTATAACATCTCTACCCGTATACTTCCTCTGCTTGCAATTGTGATATTGTATATTTCAATATCAACGTTGATCACATATCATTACCATTCTACTGATTATCCCTCTTCCATTGATTGTGATATTGCATTCTTGCTAATATTACATATGGTAGACCCGCCGCCGACATGTTATCATAAGTCCTTCCCTTTGTCGATAAGTCCCACTCTCCAATTGTGATATCGTAGAGTTCTTTCCATCTTACTAATATCGCAAACACTATTTGCCAATTGCAATATCACATCACAATCCACCCTTCGCCAATTGTGATATTGCAAGACCTTCCTCCATTCCACCGATTGTGATGCGTCTTCTGCCTGCCGATTGCAATATCATAATCAGCAATTGCACAATCTTAGTCCCACTCTACAAAAATTTCTTCCCACCTACCGATTGTGATGTGCAAGACCCTGTCTGTATGTGATTTTTTATGTGTTGCATCCTATAAATCGTCACATATGGCATACTGGAAATTCACTATTAAATCAGTATTAAGGCTCCTCCTCCTGTGTTGAAATTGCGATAACCACAAAAAATGGATCAATAGCTTAGATCAACACTTCATTCTGCTTCCACTCCCCGAGACAACGAGAGTATTTCTTGGCTTTTCTTCAGCGACATGGTTATTAAAAAGAACATAGAAAAGAGGCAACTATACAAAAGGGCAGCATGGTTATTTAATACAAAACATAGAAAACATGCAACAAGACATGGAGCACAAGAAATTGGGGCATGATACATAGTGGGACAGTAATGGAACTCACAACACACCTTCGAGCAGGATAAATACCCAGAAACAAGATAGCAAGATTCAGGGGGCTAGATATATGGAACTCTTAGAAATCTCAGTGTTTTATTAAACAAGTAGGAACAAATCTGATAGTTATCTAGCCCAAGAGGCAGATATGTAATGAGAGACCTTTCTCTATAAATATGTGAACTCTCGACTCTGCACATGAGGAAGGGATGATGTGAGAACCACTATTGTATTTCATGCACTTAATAGAAATACCAGTTTGCAACAATTTTAACCTGATATTCATTTTGGTTTCCATCCCAGCTTGTCATGCTTTTTTATTATTAGTTTTCACATCTTATTAATTACTTGGAATTCAATGTTTTATTACTCCAACTTCCTTTAATTTGTTGTCATTACTGTGAATGTACTATTATCAGTTTTGCATAGAATCTTGATTACTTGGAATTTTGTCAAACAACTCCATCTTCCTTCAATTTGTTGTGATTACTGTGAATGTCCATTTCCACCTTAGGAAACCAAATATGCCACAACTTCCATAAAACATTGTTGCCTTTTGTTATTTTTCTTTGACCGATTCCATGCCCAATGGTTGCTACCCTCACACTCTTTCACAAAAAAAAATAAAGTCAACTAGAAAACCAGAGTTAGCCATCTGCATTCTTAAAAAATATTGAGAGAGCCCTCTCAAATTGGAAGGGATAAATTCTAATAAAAAGCTGGTTTGAAATAGTTACACTGGGTTGAAGGGTTGACACAGCCCATCCCCCTCTAACCCAGTTGATAACATTTTTGTGTGTCTGCTAGGAGTGAAAAGCTCCTTTTCTGGGGTTCTCTTTGAGTCTCTTCTTTCTGATTCCTAAGGGTAGCAGGAAATCAGAACTTTATGAGGTTTGCGATATTACCCTCACGTCTCCACTCTTAAAGGATTTTGTAGATCGAAGTTTCAGGGTAACTCCGCTGCTTGGAGATAAATAGCTTGAAGATTTTCAAGATGAGTTCTACCACAAGTCTCTTTCAATCATCAGTGAAGGTGAAGTCTCTTCCATTTATTAGCTCAAGAGATGGATTCAAATTTATTTATGAGTTGGCCATATATTATCCATTCTTGATTTTGTTAAATCATAGTCAAGCAATCCAAGTGTCTAATATGTTGTTTGACTTGTTATACTGGATATTTTATATTACTTGACTTAAACAGGTGGATTTTTAGATAATAAAGTATTTATCAGCTCAAGAGATTGATTCAAATTTATTTATGAGTTGGCCATAAATTATCCACTCTTGATTTTGTTAAATAAAAGTCAAGCAATCCAAGTGTTTAATCTGTTGTTTGACTCATTATACTAGATATTCTATATTACTTGAATCAAACAGGTGGATTTTCAGATAATAGAGTATGTACATAAATAAGCTTGTTGTGCAAGTATTTCCTTCAGCTTTAGGTTATAGTTTGCAGTTGTTAGTTCCAGTTGTTTTGCAGTTTTCTTTCAGTTTAGTGAAGTGCATTTGGATGTAGTCTTCAGAATGGAATCATCCCAATGGTTAGGAAACTAGTCTTATGGTTATTTGTTGCACCATAGGGGCACAACATCCCCATTGGAGCTGATGTTATCCATGATAACTAACTAAAATAATTTTTTGTTTTATTAGTCAAGGTTTTCAACCACTAATCTTTGCGTCTATCTGTTGTTTTTCTGAAAGAGGTTTCTATGCTTTACAATTGAATATTAAATAAGGAATGACAATTATATTCTAACTGTTTTGGAGAAATTACCATATTCTCTAAAACCCATCCCTTACATCCTTTGTTTTTACCATTCATTACTCATACACCCAACACTAGCTGTAATCCACTATCTAACTCTAGCCGCATACTCATTCCTACTCTAACCACATTCACCTACATTCTAGCTCTAGCTGAAACCCATATTCCATTTTCCTTTGTAAAACTCTAGTTGCATTCCATTTGGTTATACCACTAATATCTTGCCACAAAATCTATTCTGTGTTATATACAAAACTCTAGCCACAAACCTATATATATATATATATATATATATATAACCCAATGCCCTTTTAAAGGCTGGGACCCATAGGACACGTTTCATATATCGCATCGACCCTTCCCTTCCCTTCCCTTCCTTTATAACATCTCCTCCGGTATAGTCCCTTTGCTTTCGATTGTGATTTTGTATATCACAATATCGCAAGCTTGACGCTGATCACATATCATTACCACTTTGTCGATTATTCTTTCGCTGCCGATTGCGATATCGCATTCCTGCCGATATCCAATATCACAGACCCACTATCGATGTGATATCGTAAGTCCTTCCCTCCACTGATAAGTCTCGCTCTCTGATTATGATATTGCGTAGTTCTTTCCATCTCGTCGATATCACAGAACTCGTCTGCTAATTGTGATATCGCATCACAATCCACCCTTCGTTGATTGCGATCTTGCAAGACCTTCCTCCATTCCACCAATTGTGATACGTCTTCCAGCCACCGATTGCAATATTGTAATCAACGATTGCATAGTCTTAGTCCTACTCAAACAAAGTTTCTTCCCACCTAACGATTGTGATATGAAGGGCCCTCCGTGGATGGGAGTTTTTATGTGTTGCATCCTATAAACCCTCATGTTCGGCTTATTGTAAATTCACTATTAAATCAATGTTAAGGCTCCTACTCCTGTGTTGTGATTGCGATAACCACAAGCATGGATCAACAACTTAGATAAACACTTCATTCCACTTCCACTCCCGAGGAAATGAGAGTATTTCTTGGTTTTTTTTCAACAACATGGTTATTAAAAATAACATGGAAAAGAGGCAACAATACACAGGGGAAACATGTTTATTTAATAGAACACAAAGAAAGTAGGCGACAAGACATGGAGCGCAATAAAACGGGGCATGAGACATAGTGGAACACTAATGGCACTCACAACACACCTTCTAGAAGCATAAATACCCAGAAACAACATAGTAAGACTCAAGGGGTCAGATATATGGATTTCCACAGATACAGTTCCATAGTACAATAGTTTTCTTAATTATTGTAACATTTCATAAAGACTTCCATTTTATATTCGAAATTTGTTATAACAGAAATCCGTTAGAAAGCTTAGTGTTTTATTAAATCGATAGGAACAAATTTGATAGTTATCTAGACCAAGTGGAAGATATGGAATGAGAGACCTTTCTCTATAAATATGTGAACTCTCAACTCTGCACAGGGGGGAGGGATGATGTGAGAACCAGTATTGTATTTCATTCACTTAAAAGAAATACTAGTTTGCAACAACTATGTTTTAACCTGAGATTCATTCTGGTTTCAGTCCTAGCTTGTCATACATTTTAATTATCTGTTTTCATAGCTTATTGATTACCTGGAATTCAATTTTGTATTGCTCCAACTTCCTTAATTTGTTGTGATTACTCTGAATGCATTATTATCAGTTTTGCATAGTGTCTTGATTACTTGGAATTCTTTCAAACAACTCCAACTTCCTCCAATTTTTTGTGATTATTGTGAATGTCCATTTCCACCTTAGCAAAGCAAATATGCCTCAGCTTCCATAAAACAATTTTGTTTTTTGTTGTTTTTATTTGACTGAATCCTTGCCGAATGGTGGCTACCCTCACACTCTTTCACCAAAAAAAAAAAAAATCAAAAACAAAACCAGAGTTAGCCATTTTCATTCTTAAAAAATATTGAGAGAGCCCTCTTATATTGGAAAGGCTAACTTCTAGTCAAAATCTAGTTTGAAATAGTTACACTGGATTGAAGGGTTAACATAGCCCAATCCCCTCTAGCCCGATTAATAACAAATGCATGCCATCCAATACTTATTTTATGTTTGTGTTGCAATATATCCCAATTAGGGAATTTCCCTTCAAATATACATCAAACTAGAACTTGAGACTTTGAGGGGCACTTCAATTTCTAGATAACTCTCCACAACCAAATTACCTCCACCTTTTGTGCTAGTATATTTAGCTATGTATATCCAAGTTTCAAAGTATATAAATCATCCATATTTGTTGGCCATACCAGCTCATCCTAAAAATTAGATAGTCTTATATGAGAAGAGAGAAAATAATTTATGAATAAACACCATTCCTCCCTAAAGGCCCCTTGAAGATTTAAATATTTAATAGAAAACCAATCCTGATGCCATACTGAGGTCAAAGCAGGATTATTGGCATGTGAACTTTTATATAAACCTTGATCCTCAAGTCTATCAATGATAGCTTGTGACAATCGATGGTTATTTTTGTTCCCTGGGCAAGGGTCAATATTGAACTAAAACCTAGCTCCCTTACCAATCTTCCAAACTACTCCAATGGAGATTAGACTGAAAGAGTTTAATGTAACCCACCATACCACTGATATATTCTATCTTGACTTGTTCTGAAGTTGTACCCACTCATCTAAGAACATGGAGCGATGTAGTTTTGAGATATAGCCTGTCCAAAGGTAGTAGTAGATAATAGGTGAAACCCACACTTTGTAGATAGAGCCTTGGAAAACCTGAAAATATTTTTTATGCCCCATCTACTTAGTAATTTTGGCACAACAAGGCTGGACCATTTCACCTATGGAACCACAAATTGTCCTGAGAGCCTTCAAATAATAACTTAAAACAAATCCTCCGAGATTTTCCCAAATTTCCTTTTGGAATCTAGACTAAAAACATCAAGTATATTGGAATGGTTTCAAGAACATATTTGACTAAGACCAATCCTCCCGCTCTAGAAAGCCACTGAAAGCTCCAAAAATTTTAGTCGTTTTTCCAATTTTGCAATCAAATACTTCCAATATTCCTTTTATATCAGTTTTCCTTTATATGAAAGCCCAAATACTTTATTCCAACTTCAAGCTCAAATGCCTTGAAAGGGAACATAGAACTAATATATTGAATCTTGAGCTAAGGTAGGTTAAAAATGGAGATGGAATATTTCCATTCATTAATGACCATATAGGTTGGATTTCCATATGGATTGTAGGAAGAATTATAACAAAACCCATCTAGGAAATAAAAATAATGACAATTTTTTTTTTTTAATTTCCAAATTTCTAAACATATCTTAATCGTAAATTCATTAGTGGTTTAAACAGATTATTTAGGCCCATATACATTGTTTGCAATACTGCTATGAAAAATAATTATTACAATTGAACAATGTGAGATAAAATTCTAGGAATAGTTTATGCGGCCAATAGAGTTCAACTATGTCAAAAAGAAAGATTGAAAATTATTTTTATGATAAATAGTAATACTTAAAAGGAAATATACCTTCCTTTCAGCCTAAATATTGTACTAATGTCGTAGAAATTATACAAGTAAATAGACATGTTACAAATAGTTTTACCAAGTGTAACAAACTATCAAGATACCATAAAAGTACATTACTAAAATAATGGCCAAGGTCATGGAAAGGATACCATTTATAACACATATATATATAATGATAATGAGGGTGTTCAATAGACCAAAATGCATAACAAGTCACTCATAAAAGTCAATTTTCTCCATTCATGTTTTTTCCAATAAACCAATGAATCATCAAAATTTAATGATATATAGATTTTAAATCCATCTTGGTGAAATATTTGGCATCATGGAATTAATCAAGAATCGTTGGATGTTGCAAAAATGAGATAATGATTCTTAATTTTATTTAAATCAATGCCCTCTAGTCAATGATCACATACCATTCATTTCATTCTTCCATAGGAATGATGAATGTTGGTTAGCCACTTAAAGAGGAGTTGGGCTAGATGTGTCCCCACATGTATGATTTATCAATTTCCTTAATTAATGTTGTCCTTATGGGAGAGAGGTTATAGGCTAGGGAATTAGGTAGCAATGATCCTAAGGTAATATCCATTGAATGTTGGTTTGACAATGTAGCAAGGAGTTTGCAAGGTTCTTCAAGCACATCCTTATGATAGTCTAAAAAATATTTGTATGCTAGGAAGTGTGGCTAATAAGTATTGTCCTCCATGACTATGTGAAGTACATAAATATCAATCTCTCAAAGTTGGTTACTTGTTCAACATAATCATTTCCAAGTAGAAGCAGTGAGAATGAATTTGGGATGGTGCCATTGATGTGAATTTGTAATGGTTCTTACCTTTGGTGGGAATGTTACTCTTAAGTCTAACATCATGTTGTAGATTTAAATCTTATTATGTGTGTGTCATATCATATTCCATGGTATTAATGACAGGTTTTGCCACAAAGGTGACATTTCAATGTTTGTGATACAAACTTCAACGTCACAACCTTAGATGTAAATTCCCATCCATGGAAGCAACAGTCCAATAGCTCAATGGATTGTAACATGTAGCTTGGGAATCCATATAAACCCACAATGAATAGAAACCACCATTTTGTTGTAAATATTAATGCTTGTTACTCATTTGGTTCTAAACTAATATTTGTTTCACAAAATATTTGGCTATAATTTTCTTAATAATTGTATATCGACACTTTCAAGATAATTACACCTTCAAAAGTGGAAATGGGGCCATTGCATTCCTAAAATTGTGCAAATGTTCCTAATCCTATAGCCTTAGTGCTCCTTCAAGTGCTAATTGCACTTTCCATCTTGTATTTTTTAGGAGCATTTTTTCAATAATGAGTTCATGTTTTCAAAAGCACGATGACTATATACCCTAGCATGCTGATTATGGACCCAAAAGTGGAAATGAGGCCATCAAGGATCTATGCATGTTCCTAGAAGCATGCACACTTTCCTAGAAATCAAGGCTTGTTAATCCCTAAACTTCCAACCAAGGTGCTAGCTAAGCTTCTCGGTTGACATGGCTCAAATGTGCATGGATATAATGAGGGATGTGCATGCCTTCCTAATTTGACTGATTCATATGAAATTGCAACCCACTTTTTTCACCATTTTGGTCAATGGGGTGGGGCTTTAGATTATTTTGAGCTAAATGTTTTATCCTTGGTATACATCAAGCACCAAGTCAACAAATTATATCTTCCATGGACATAAGGTAAGCATTTCAATGGAAATTTTTTTATTTGTTTTTTCTTTTTTTGCTTCATTATGGAAAATTTTCTTTAAAATTCAATAAATTATTAAACTATACAATAAACAAGAGCACCATATCAAATTTTAGGAGACTTAGTTACCATGGATCATAGTGATAAACCAAACCCTCCATCACCAAATGCAACTTAGAATAGCTAAACCCCCACAAGGAATAAATAAATCTCAACTCTAAACTTGATGCATCTTTAACTTCTTTCACAACACATAAATGATCTCTAAAACACTTGAGAGATCTCATGATTATCTCTTAGAAGTTTAATAATTTCATTGTATCATCTAGCTTTAATGACAAATGCCTATTAACTATTATTTCCAATTACAGGGTCGAGATGTATGAGTACTATGGAATTGGTCCAAATATATACCGAATTCGAGGCCTCAACAATACCAAATGCAAATTTTCACTCATTATTGATTGACTCAAGAAACAATCAGCCTTTACTATTTAAAAAGTACACAACGATTACAACAATTATACAAATATTATAATAACAACTAACACTTTAATGAAAGAGAACATGCATATTTACTTTTGAAGAGTTTTAGAATTGTGATGTGACAAAAAGAAAAAGAAAAAGATGACCACCCTTTATTCTTCCATGTTTTCAAATAGAAACAAATATCAACAATTTTTACTTTTCTATGTTCTTAGATATTTGCTGGTGGGTGTGCTTGGGCAACTCTAAAACTCAAGTCATTCATTAATTTTTTTTCTAGACTCAAGTTTCTATAGAATGCTTATCACTTTCATATGGACTTACATTCTACATCAGACTCAAAAATTTCACCCTCTCTATGTTTTTTTTCATAAACTTGAATTCTCTCTATAGAAAAGAGATTCAAGTTCTTAAGTTTTTCACCAATGTACCCTTCTCAATGCACAATATGGATTGTGCATTTATCTTTATATTCATCCTTTTATTTTTTCATAAACTCTTCATTATTTTGATGGATTTTGGGATATTATTGTTCACCTTATGTTTTTGGTTTTCCAGGTGCTTGAATTGTTTCTTTGTATGAGAAATCAACTCTTCATTCTTTGGATGGATTTTGAAATATTATTGTCCACCTTATGTTTTTTTTCCAAGTGCTTGAATTGTTTATTTGTATGAGAGATCCAATTCCCCTATTATTTCATGAATATCCCCTTTAGAATGAGAAACATCAATGCTGCACTTATATTCTTGTAAAATCCCTAGAACACATTATAATTGAATAACATGAGAATATTATTCAATTAAATGGTTTTTAAGTTCTGTGATTAGCACCCAGAATTAGTTGGAATGATTTGTAACTACCACATGGGTAACCATACCATTCGTTTCAAGTTGAGATCAAGAGGAGGGAGTTCCATCTCCTATTATTGTGTTTCTGGATATGATTGGGGAATGCGAATGTTTTTGTGAACATGGATAGTTCTTTTCCATTTACCCCATCGAAAGTTTTGAAACAATGCTTAGGATGTTTTGGAAATTATTTATTTTGTTATTCTTTGAGATTGATTTTAATATGGAAGCTCTACAACTATAGGAGGTTGTAGAATTCACTCTTAGAACCACCAACTAAAGTTGGGTGGTCATATTCAAATACCATTTCGGAATACACATGCAGTGATGAATGTTAGGTCCCTCTAATATTAGTGACCCCCCATTACTATTGTATCCCTTATTGTTATTATTGTGCCCCTATTGTCCCCATATTGTTATTATTGTGCCCCATAGAATCCATCTATTGTTATTTTTGTGCCTTTATATTATTATTGTTAGGTCAAGTTGGTTATATTGTGGCCCCGTAGACTCCTATATATAGAAAGGAGGTTTTTTCATTGGAATCATCCAAGAATTGTTCATTTGTGTAATGTAAAGGAGGTTTCCCCTCGAAGAGTCTTATTTCTAAGGCATTGATCTATCGTTTCTATCTTTTTGTGAGCTGGTTTCATAAAATTTGGTATCAGAGCTTTGGATTCTAGGGTTTCGCTTCTCCAAACAGGTCATCATTCCATTTTCACTATAACTTTGTTTATGTGACGTTTCAATAGCTAAAACAAAAACCCATTTGGGCCAAAATAGGTCTGAACTTCGGGTCCAAATTTCAGAGCTTTTATCACTATATTTGCGGAGATATGATCTGATGAAGTTAACATTTTTGCAGACTCCAGAATTACATTCCAAATAGGTGACCTGGAGAAAATCGTCATAACTTTTGTTTTGAGCATCAGATCAAAATCTTGTAAGAAGCTTCAGAAAGAGTACATCCTCTAGTTTTTGTGTATCAGTTTCAGGTACTAAGGTCAAAATAGTGACACGTGGCACGTCATATAAGTTCGCTCTACTTAAGTAGTATATAATCAGGTCACCTTGGGAGATTTGATATAAATATTCCTTGGAAAATCCAATTTTGATAAGACTAGTGGCATTCGAAAGAGGACGCAGAGGGCTACTAGTGGTCATGAGTTTAGAACTGGGAGATCCAAAATTACAGAGGTACATCAGATTCAATATCGAGCTCCTACAAGTGAGAAAAGGTGTGTATTTTTTAAATTTTTGCATAAGTTTGGTTTGAAAAATTAGTTTGAAGGAATTCAAAGGGCATAGTGAAGCATTATTATTGGTAATTGATGCCCCGAAGAAATAAAATGGAAACACCTAGTAAGCAACTTGAAAACTCTAACATGACTCATGAAGAAGAGGAATAAATGCAACATGATATATCAATATTATGAAACCAAGTTCAACAAATTTCACTCACACAAAAGGTAACGAAAAATAAGATCGATGGTTTAAAGAAGTAGAAGCTAAGATGGATGGTATAAAGAAATGAATAGAATCTAAGATGAATGAATTGGAAGCTAAGGTGGACGGCATGGAAGTTAAGATGGATGGCATAGATGCTAAGATGGACAATAAGATGAATCACGTGGATGATAAAATGGAAGAATTGAAGATAAATTTGAATAATTTAATACAAGAAATGGTAACTAATGGTGAAATGGTAGTAAAGGAAACTCATGATGAGAAAAAAATAAATTTTAATCATGATTCATAGACTCTAATGTTGGATTGAAGACCCACCATGTTCCAAAAATTGATATGAGGAAGTTTGATGGCAAGGACCCCAGATCATGGATACTACAAATGGAATTTTTTTTTGATATCCATAATGTGAAAAAGACACAAAAGGTACATATTGAAACTTTATACTTGGAACCAAATTAGTTTGTATGGTATCTACGGCTTTGCTCTCATAAACAAATTTTCACTTGGGCAATTTTTACAGAAGAAATGATACCAAATTATGAGGATACAAAAAGCAACATTTTTTTTAGCCAATTGATAAATCTCAAACAAAAGGGTTCAATGATGCAGCACATTGAGGACTTCCAAAAATTGAACATAAGGTTAAAAGATATTCCAAAGGAGCATAGGATTGATGTGTTCATAGGGACCTTAAAGGATAATATCCAACATGAGGTTCACCTTTGGGAACCTGATTCATTGGAGAAGGCATTTAGGTTAGCAAGAAAAATGGAAAGAAAAATTATGGAAACCAGGAAGCCTACCACTCACAACTATAAAGATGGAAGTGTTGCTTCCCCTAGCCTTCCACAACCTACAAGGTTTACACCACAACAATTGGAAGAAAAAAGAGAAAAGGACATTGTTACAGTTGTGATAGAAAATACAGTAAAGATCATAATTGTGCTGAGAATAAATTATTCTACATAGATTGCGAAGAGGAAGAAGAAAAGGAACAAGAAATGTCAAAAGAAGAGGATATGCTCTAGGAACAAACCTTAGATAAAGAAGAAATGAATCTGACCATATCTGGTGATGCATTGGCTAGAATTACCACTCCTCAAACTATCAAGATAGAAGGACATATCAAGAAGAAAAAGGTAATAGTGTTGATTGATTCGGGAAGTACCCATAATTTTATTCATTGTAAGATAGAAAAGGAATTGAATTGCTTCCTATATCTAGCACCAAAGTGTTAAGTGATGGTTTCAAGTGGAGGAACCATAATTGCTTTAGAAAGTGCCATAATATCAAGTTATCCATGGGAGAATATGTATTGAATAGCCCAATTCTTTCCATTCCAATGAGAGGTGTTGATGTTGTACTAGGAGTCCAATGGCTACAATCCTTGGGTAAAATAACTTTTAATTTTCAAGAAATTTTCATGAAATTTTCTATAGAAGGAAAGGAAGTTGAATTAAGGGGTATTGCAAGGAAACTAGGAAAGATAATCAGCTCTAATGGTATGAGAAAGCTTCTAAATAAGGAACAACGAGGTGTAATTTCACAATTATGTTTGCTAGATGTTTCCACATCGAAATCATCTATTTTTCCGGATCTCCAAAAAGTCTTGGACAATCATTCCAAGGTATTTGAGACTCCCAAAGGTCTCCCACCTATTCGTGATCATGACATGCTATTCATTTGATTCCAGGAAGTGTTCCTCCAAACATCAGGCTGTACAGATATCCTTATCCCCAAAAGAGTGAAATTGAATGTATGGTTGTAGAAATGCTAGAGGCTGGTATAATTCAACCTAGTCAAAGTTCTTTCTCTGCTCTAGTAGTATTAGTTCACAAGAAGGATGGATCATGGCACATGTGTCCAGATTATAGGGAGCTCAACAAGTTCACTATTAAAGATAAATTTCCCATTCCTGAAATTGATGAATTATTGGATGAATTGCATGGATCAATTTACTTCACCAAGTTGGATCTTCTTTCAGGATGTCATCAAATCAGAATGAAGGCTGAAAACTTTCCAAAAACAACATTTAGAACTCATGAGGGTCATTATGAATTTTTGGTCATGCCTTTTGGCCTTACTAATGCACCTTATACATTTCAAGGTTTGATGAATTCCATTTTCAGACTCTTCCTTAGAAAATTTGTGTTAGTATTTTTTGATGATATAATAATCTACAACAAGTCTTGGAAGGATCATGTCCAACATGTTGACATGGTTCTCAAACTATTGGAGAAGAAACAATTATTTGAAAAAATCTCCAAATGTTTCTTTGGAGTACAAGAGGTGGAATATCTAGGTCATATTGTATCTCATGAAGGTGTTAAGGTAGACCCTAGCAAAAATAAAACCATTAAGGAATGGAAAATCCCCACATCCATAAAGCATATACAAGGATTTATTGGGTTGACAGGATGTTAACGCAAGTTTGTTAAGAATTATTGGAGAATAGCAGCACCTCTAACAACATTATTGAAGAAAGATGCATTTTCATGGACTCCAGAAGCAACAAAGGCCTTTGAACATCTTAAAGAGGCAATGTGCCAAGCACCAGTCTTAGCTATACCGGACTTCACAAAAACCATTATTGTGGAATGTGATGCCTCAGGAAATGGAATCGGTGTTGTTTTAATGCAAGAAGAAAGACCCATTTCTTTCGAAAGTCATCCAATCAAGGGAAAATATTTACACAAAGCTATTTATGAGAAGGAAATGTTGGCAATACTACATGCACTTAAGAAATGACAACCCTACCTAATGGAAACACTTCAAGGTAAAAAACAAATCATGATAGTCTTAAATAATTTTTAGAACAAAGATTATCTTCAGAAGAGCAACAAAAATGGGTCACAAAGATGTTGGGCTATGACTTTGGCATCATCTACAAAAAGGGAAGCAAAATTGTTGAATTAAGGCTTTTGTGATCCATAACAATTATAAGAAGAATTTTGGCGTAAATCACATGTAGAAAACCTTTGTCGACGCATTTTGAACCAAATAGTGTGGTTCATTGTCGGGACAAGTTGAGGAGTCAGATCATGACTGCATATTAAATAGGGAGAGCAGATCCTCCAAACGGCTAGGTTGACTAGGTTGACCATCGACAACTATATAGAAAAATGGTTAGAAAGTATTATAATGTTGAAAAGTTAAAAGGTAATAAAAATAATATTATAATTATAGTAATTAAATTATAATATATTATATATTCGAATGTAATACCATTTTATTTTAGTCAAAAGGTAATAAAAACTAATATTATAATTATAGTAATTAAATTTTCTTCCTAATAAATAATTAAAAATATTATAATATATTATATATTCGAATGTAATTCCATTTTATTTTATTCATATATTATTATTTGGTTATTAATATATTTAATTCCTTATTGATTTATATAATACTAGGGATAAGTAAAGGGGAGTTTTCGAAAGTTTTTCATTGGTTATTAAATTAATTTATTTAATTTCCTAGGGACAAGAATGTTATTCTATTTTATTTTTATTATTAAATGAACTTATTTAATAAATTATTTAAATCCCTAGGGATAGTTAAAGGGGTTTTTTTAATAGGATCGTTTTAGTGGAAATAATAAACTATTAATGAATATTGGTTAAATTTAAAGTTTTCTACATGTGATTTATGCCGAAATTCTTCTTATAAGGGAAGCAAAATGTTGTGGCAAATGCACTCTCAAGAGAGGATGAGGATGTTGAAGAATTTTTTTGCGCTATTTCTATTATCGAACCAGATTGGACATACAAAGGGATGAATGGAAGAATGACAAGGAAGTGTGGGCACTCATTCAAAAGATACAACAAGATCCCAGTACATCTGATACATTTATCTAGAAGAATGATTTGTTATGGTACAAGGATCAGGTATACCTATGTAATAATTCTCAACTCAAACAAACGATTCTTAGGGAATTGCACACCTCTCCCTTAGGATGGCACTTAGTATTTCTAGAAACCTACCACAGGGTTAAGAAGGATTTTTTTGGGATGGCCTTAAAGTGGATATTCAAAAGTTTGTGGTGGAATGTTTGGTTTGCCAACAAAATAAAGTTGAAAAAATTAAGACTCCAGGACTCTTACAACCTTTATCCATTCCAAGCCAATGTTGGGAGGAGGTTTCAATGGATTTTATCACATGTTTACCCAAGTCCGAAGGAATGAGTGTTATCATGGTGGTAATGGACAAAATTACCAAGTATGAACACTTTTGTGCATTATCTCATCCATTTAAAGCAAGTATAGTTTCTACTGCATTTATGGAAACAATTCAAAAGCTACAGGGAAACACAAATATTATTGTAAGTGATAGAGATCCCATTTTCACTGGAAATTTTTGGACAAAATTATTTTCTTGTCTTGGTACTTAGTTAGCTCATAGCTCATATTATCATCCTCAATCTGATGGGAAAATTGAGATAGTAAACAAATTTTTGGAAGGATATCTTCGTTGCTTTGTATTTGATAAACAGAAACAATAGGTCAAATGGTTGCCTTTGGCTAAATGGTGGCATAACACTTCCTTCCATACTGCAATAAAAATGACCCCATTTATGGCACTTTATGGATATCATATACCATCCATCACATCATATTTAAGAGAAAAGTCTAAGGTTCAATCAATGGAAGATCACATTGAGCATCAACGACAAGTTCTCCAACTCTTAAAGGATAACCTCACCTTGGCACAGAAGAGAATGAAACAGTAGGAAAATCAACATCGAAGCGAAAGAAGTTTTGATGTAGGTTATTGGGTATTCCTACGGCTATAACCATATAAACAAATGTCCCTCAAGAAAACTAAAAATGATAACAAATTATCACTAAAGTATTATGGTCTGTACAAGGTGTTGCAAAAGATAGGTACTATGGCATACAAATTAGAGCTTTCTACAATGTCTCGAGTGCACCCAACTTTCCATGTTTCATGCTTAAAGAAACAATATTGCCCAACTTTCCAAGGTTCCAGTTTAAAAAATATTGTCGGAACTTGATGAGGAAGGAAAAATCATATTCGAACTTGAAGCAGTCAAAGAAACAAGAACTTGACATCTACGAAATAGATCAATTCTAGAGTATCTCATCAAGTGGAGGAACTTACCCGTTGAAGATTCCACATGGGAGGATGAGAATTTTATATAGAAGCATATAGAACTACTCAAGTGTTGAGGACAACACTTTTTGAAGGAGAGGGGGATGTTAGGTCCCTATAATATTAGTGATATCCCTATTACTATTGTCGTTGTATCCCTTATTGTTATTATTGTGCCCATATTGTCCCCATATTGTTATTATTGTGCCCCATAGAATCCATCTATTGTTATTTTTGTGCCTTTATATTATTATTGTTAGGTCGGCTTGGTTATATTGTGACCCTGTAGACTCTTATATATATAAAGGAGGTTTTGTCATTTTAATCATCTAAGAATTGTTCATTTGTGTAATGTAAAGGAGGTTTCCCTCGAAGAGGCTTATTTCTAAGGTGTTGATCTATCGTTTCTATTTTTTTTTAGAGTTGGTTTCATAACAATGAATCTACAATTAAAAATACGAATATACAATGAATAAATGAAATTTTCTAATTTTATACATGTGTATGATGCATTTGAGATATAGGTAAAAATTATGACCATGATTTATATTTTTATCTGGGTAATAATAAGAATGATTTTGTATTAAATGAAGAAAGTAGATTGCTACCCATGTTTTTTCAACAAGAAGAATAACTAGAAAATAATATCATGGTGGTGCAAATATATTTTTACTTCTCATTTGAATTATATGCATTAAAGTTATGGTTAAATAGTTATGGCTAAATACTAGTTGATGCATGTAAAGGTAAAAGAGAGGTTATGGAGATGACTTTTACTTTTATTTATGCATGTGCAAGAAAATGTTTTTCATACAAATGTGTATAATGCATATAATATTATTAGTGATTCTGACATAAAAAGGCCATATTCAGTAGAGATTGAATATTTTAGATAGAAATCTTTCGATTTTATGAAATTATATTTGGTAAAAATGCCATAATATTTTTGGTTGGGATAATCTGATATTGTAGGATATGTAGGTAATCATGGTATTAGAGTATCTACTAATAATAGTATTGCAGTAAAGAATCACGAGTTTTGCAAATATTCAAGTGATGATTTATAAATTAATCTCTTTTGCAATGGTCAAACTATGGATTACAACTAATACTATTGCTGGCGGTGAGGTCATTGTATATAATTTTTGTTATTGCATGCAAAAAGAAATATCATCAGATTCATATTAAAATGGGAAACTTCGTTTACTAAGACATATTTTTAAAGGGGAAGAAGTTATTATGGTAAGCAACTAGGCCACAATGATATTGTGCTTGAAGAACTGTTGGGTAATGTGTTTGAGAAACATGACATGTGTAATATATGGATCTCTAATTGATATTGTTTGAATCAAAAGGTTATTTTTCTTTTATAAAATTCAATAGTGGAAAAGGAATATACTCCTTTGATCCCATTGAGTGAGGGATGAACTTCCTCATGGAATGTTTAATAAAATAAATGTTTTTTTTTCCCTTCGGGGTTTCCAAGGTGTATCAATGTTCATTTATGTGCTTGTCCATAGATTACCATTAATATTTAGAGATCAAATTGATTATGATGAGTCTTGGTCACTTGAAGAAGTCATTGGAAAGTTGAAGCACTATTATGATAAGTCAAAGTGCAAGAAAGAATCTTAGTAGGGTTGGAAAGTGAAAGACAAGAATAAAGGTATAAGGAAGCTGAAGAGAATAAGGCCTCAGGATGTACGTGAGAAAGAGAATGGTGTACCTTACAAGAAGTTTAATGGATCTCAACCTAGGAGAAACATAATAGAGGTGATGGTAGGATACTGTTTCAATGTTGGACATGTGGCAAGAAGCATCTCAAGAAGGATTGTCCATGAAATTAGGGTGGTATGCCTCAAATCTACAGACAACAAGAAGTGTAAATAGTTGGCGATGTTGGACAAAGCATTCCTTCGATCTATGAAGCATTTGATAACAAGTATGAATATCCCTAGGCATCTATTAATGACATGGATAGTTGGCTTTGTGATCAATTTATTTCTATTTTTATTGACACTGGATCTAATTATAGTTATGTTAATTCTGATTTGGTGGATAAGTATGGTTTTAGAAAAGATATGCATGCAGAGTCATGGTAAGTGTAGTTGGCTACAGGTACTGGGAAAAGGGTTCATCATTAGGTAAGGGCTTGTGCATTTAATTTAAATGGTATGCCTACATCAACACCTTTGATTATACTTAATCGGGATCGTACAATATACTTCTGGGTATGGATTGTTATATGTCCACAAGACTAAGCTAGATTGTTTTGAAAAGGGAAATTGAGTGTTTGGATGATAATTGGGAATAAAGAATCTTACAGGGTAAGAATAATGAAACATCAGTTAGAATGGTTAAACATATGAAGGAAAAGCATAGTCATAGGAAAGGGTGTGTGTTATTTGCGGTACATATTTCCAGTGCTAAAGCTAAGGATGTTGATGATGCAGAGGTCTTGGATAGTTATAGAGCTTTACAATAGTTTCAAAATTTATTCATAGTAGAGATTTGAGAGTATTTGCCTCATAGGGAAGTGGAGTTTTCTATTGAGTTGGTACTGGGGGCAACACCTATTATTTTCAATCAGATCTTCCTATCACCAGTGATCAAATATGCTCTTACAAGGTTGCGTTAAGGGTCTTAAGTCAAATTTTAATAATTTCATTAGGTTTTCCAAATAAAATTTGGTCACTCGCTAGTCTGTCTAGGTCTATTGTTGCTCCTTCAAAATTTTCATGTTCTTGTCACTGCCATCACTTAGTTGGATGTGCCATCATTGAAATATCATCATCATCATCTCTGTCATATCACCATGGTCTTCATTCAGTTCAGTGTCACCATTAGCTCATTAAGGTTAGAGTCATAAAAACTATCATGTCATTCATAAATCCAGAAAATGAAGGAGTGGTAATAGGGTTTTGCTCAAAAGGTTCTGTTCCAAAGTGTAATTTATTTCAAAATGATGTAATAATTTCAATGTTATAAAGTTGCATATGAAAGTTCCAAGTTATATAGTTTTCAAAATCAAAGTGAAAACATATGGTGGGCTACCCTACCATTATGAAATTGACTTCTACAAGCTATAAAGACCATTTCATTTCATTTCTCTCTCTCATATACATTGGTAGAGAGCTCTCATTCACCAAGAAATCATTTACTCAAAATTTTCGTAGGCAGAAAAATCCAAAAAGGAAATCCAAACACATACCCTACATTTTCTAGGTTCTACGTTGTCTTTTCTCTCTTACACATAATTTCATCGCGTTTTCACTTCTACAGTCAGAAAATGGTTTTCAAAGGTTTCCAAAGGGTAATTTAAATTTTTAATAGCTTTCTACAAGTAATTTCAAGTCTATTTGACCTCTCCATAAGTCTATTTCCTTTGATTTCATGTTGCAAAACCTCCATTACTCCCTACACTCTGTTTTCACAGTTTTTCTAGTTGGACTATGTATAAATTACCTAGACCATATCCTATACCCATTTATTCCCATTCCACTTCTAAAAGTTCCCTAACACCCCTACCTACCTCCCTAGATTTTCCTACCCTCTTTCCCCTTCCCTAAACCCTCCATCCTATCCCCTCATCCATTCCTTTGTTTTCCTAATTAGGGTTTTCACTTGCATATAGTCAAAATGCTAGAGGAAAGGAGATCATATAACAAAGGAGGTCAAACCTTGAGATATGATCCAATAAACACTGAGGAGCTGGTGTCTTCCCCATTGTCCAAGCAGTGCTTTGAGAATGTAGGGTGTTTTGGTTTTTGCGAGCTATTTCAAAGGGTCAAATACTATGCCAATTTGACTAGTTTGTTTCCCACTCATCTTAGGAAAGATAAGGTGACTATTGCAGGTGTTAGTTTCACTATTTCAACTGAATTCATAGCAATATCCATAGGGATACTCAACAATGGGAAAAAATGGTCGAAGAGTCAGGACTTGGACTTGCAAAACTATCAACCTTTCATTAAAGTTCACTATAAACACAACATTATGAAGGTTTTTCCTTTTGGAAAGCTCCTTGGAAATTTTTATCCACTGATGAGGTTTATTATGAAGTACTTTACATGTGAGGGAATATTTTCCAGATTGTACAAATATCATGTTAGACTGCTCATGAATTTCACAAGGGTAAAGCCACTAAACCTGTCCTACTACCTCTACAAAGGCTTCAATAGAATGGCAAAGAAGGTGCAACACAGACAAAGTGATCATCAAAAAATCCTTTTTCACCATGCTCTCATAAAGATTATTGTATTGCATTAGCTTTCTCAAAATAATATCACTTGGGAAACATTCACTCATTCAGATGTCTTATTGTCTTCTACTAGTTAATTTGCAAGCCCAAGTACACCATTAGCACAACCTACGCATGTAAAGAGTGGCACATCTAGCATGCTTGTAGTTGAGAATATACTTAGGCCTGAGGTGACTCAAACATATCAAAGAGGCAATAGGTTTGTGTTTACTCCACATGTTGTGGAAGGGGCCAAGCTTACATCAACAACATCAACAAAGAAGGGATTATAATGACAGAATGAGGCACTATTGCAAGATGAGGAACTATTTCATCTTGACACTCACATGGTTGAATTGAAGTTTAATGAGGAGAATAAGATAGTAGAGAAGGTCATCATGGAGAAATATGTTAATATCACATAGCTAAATGACAGTTTATCAAAGGCCAATTTCATGATTTCATTCCTGGGGCAACAAAATCAACAATTGAAGGTAAAACAACTTATCTTAGAAAAGTATGAGATTGAGGATGTAAAGGGAAAAGTAGTCATTGATGTATAGGATTCATATGAACATCAGGAGAAGGTGACAAGGAAAAGGCCAAGGACTAGAGGCCTCAAAAGGGCACTTTAGCAACAAATAGAGAAAATGACTTCAGTTGACCTAATTGCAGCAGAAATCAATGGGAATAGAGAGTTTTGTCTTGATAAGGTGAATTGGAAATTGTTAAAGCTTCTTAAGAGGGATAATAGAGACAAAAGGCTACAAAGACACATGGCTTCTCATTTTTACACTAGGAATAAGGTTTCTAGGGCTAAGATCAAGTAGTTGAAGGAGAAACTCAATGAAATACTAATGAAGCAAAAAGGGAAGGTAAAGTTGGAATTGCTTGTTGATGCCTCCCTCATAACATAGCATATCACCTGAAGACTTGATAAACTAATTTTGAGGAGTTTTGGAGAAATTTCGGCTTTTTGTGAATTTTTGTACATTTTGACACAATCATGGAGTAAAAAATGCATCGTGCCCTACGTTTTGCTTTTGTTATGGAATTCCAAATCAAATTTTGTTTGCATATATGGAATTGGCATGACTTATATATCACATTTAGCCTAAGTGAGCATACTTTAATAGGATTTGATAGGTGAAAATGGCAAAACTACACCTAAAAAAGACCTTTTTGCGGTCCTATTGAAGATCATACTGCGTTTCTGAGAGTACTTGTGGGAGAATGCAGTTTTGAGTGGTAGAAGTAACCTTTTTCAGCTTCTGAAGTCCATCATGTAGCACACATCCACAACTTTCCAATGAGCCATCAAGATCATAATTTCGACTTCATGAAGGCCTTAAAAAACCAAGTCTCCCAAATTCGCTTCGTTTTCTCCAGGCTCGTTGTCTTTTTTGTTGGTTCCGCTTCTTTTTTCATGTGACATTTTTTATTTATTTATTTATTTATTTATTTATTTATTTTCAGTTTTATTAGTTAGATTGGACTTTTGATGTTGTAATTATTTGATTTTGATGTAACTATGATGTAATTATGGGTAAAGTGGCTTGTTAAGATTTTTTTATGTAAATTTAGGCTTCATTAATGAGAGTAGTTTGAGTCAAAGTTTAAATGAAAGAGTTTTTTTGACCTCCCTAATATTTATGGTTTTGGTTGAAACACCTCATTTATCAATTCCTAGAATAATGGATTCGACCCCTGAGAGAAGGGAGATGTTGTTTTGTTATATATGTATCATTCTTTTAGTCATATAATAGGTTGGACATCGGAGGAGAGATGAATTGTAGCTTGTACTTGGACATTTTATTCAAGAAATCAAAGGAGCAGTTTGCAACTATTATCTAGGAATTCATGTGCATTGAGTTTGTGATGATGTATTTTCTCTATTTTAGTTTTATTTGAATGATATACATCTATCCTTTCATATCTTGTTTCTTCAGTGGTTTTCCTTAAAGTTCATAAATAGAATGCTTTTCATAAAGCTCCGTTTTTATGGGAATATCATTTTGTGTAATTTTCCTTCTAACTTAATGAATTCATGTGCTCATTCTCATTAATACCTTTTTCTTCTCCCAAACATTAAACTACACTGACAAACCCTAAAGCCATCAGAAAATTATTGTTACTGTTAGCCTCCTGCTGTAGCAGGTTAATCATCTTTCATGATCGACATTTTTACATACCAAATATGTCATACTATGCATACTGCAATGCTCCATATTTGCTAAAAAAGGCCAAGGAAGGATGCCATGAGAGTGTTCTAGTCTAAATGCCACTGCTATGTTCCGATTTCGATGTGCTATTCCATTTTTGAAGAATTTTCAGTTAAAGGGGGGTCCAAACAGTTTAATCTTGGTCTCCCTAGGTTTCAATTTCTTGTTGTAGAATATAGAGAATCATTATCTGTCCAAATAGCTTAATCTTGGCAGATTATTAGACAAGTAGTGAAGCAAGGATGCTCAACAACTTAATCTGAGCCCCTGTATGAGATAAGTGTAGATGTAGATAGGAGCACAGAGAGAAAAAGTTGAAAAGTTGGGTTTGCTAGTTCAGGTGCACCCAATCCAACGGAAGAAAAAATGCTAGGTAAGTAGGCTGGGTAAGTAGCTTTGTGGTTGCAGAAATCAAGCTATGTGATCCATTTCATGTTTTCAAAGTGTCATATCTATTCAGATCACAAGTTGGAGGTAGTTTTCCATTTAAAGGACTTCAAGCGAGGCATGTCTAACTCCCCCCTTCTTCCTCCTCCCAAAATCACTCACTAACTTCCCCTAAAGAGGTCAAGATCTGCTTGATACCTCTCAGATTCATCATTCTACATATTAGTAGCCTTGGTAAAGATCTTCTTTACTCAAGGAAAGTCCATACTTCCCCCACAACTCTTACTTCTCCTTGATAGCCTAAGATTTACATACTTAGTGCTTTTTCTCATCATTGTCATATTGACTGCTAAATCTACTATGTAACTCCCTATCTATCTCCCCTTCCCCCTACTAAAACTATGTTAATAACTCCCCTATATACTTATTCCCTTCCCCTGGTTGAAAAATAACCATAAGTACACTTGAGAATTGCTAAGTTTATCCGAAACTCAGCAAGAACCCTCATTTCCCCACTCAAACCATCTTCTCATGCATTTTAGACTCCTTCTGATGCACCAAACCCTTCATCACTCTGTAAATCCTTCCTCCAATTCTTTTTGAATCCTTCACAAAGCATAAAATCCCCCTCTCAAAGCACATAAAATCCTGCCAAGTGCCTTTAAAATCCTTCCAACGCATGAAAAATCCCTTTTTTGGGCTATCAGACCCCTTCCCATGCCTTGAAATCCCTTCAAACATTAAAAATTATGCTTCCGATCATAAGATCCTCATCACTTACCTTGGGCCATGCTCCGATTGCAAAAGAGTTCTATTGGACCCCCTTCGATGTGATATCGCAATCGAGAGGGGAGTCGTGTATCAAAACAGCGCATAAAGTGTACCCCCAATTGGTTTGGCGGACAGCGAGTTCGCCGATCGGCGTATCGCTTTGACAAAACAAAACATGTATGCGCGCTGCCGATATGGTTCATCACCGATGGTTTTTTGTCGATCGCATATCGACGATCGGTGTTTCATATGAATCCACGCCATATATATATGTAGGCCACGTCCCTTATCCTTCTGTCGCCTTCTCTGTTCTTCCATCCGTCCGATTTACCGCGCTCTAGATCTATGGTGGGTAGGTCTGTTCCCTTCTGAACCTGTCGATGATTAGCGTCCAGGGATGGGAGCTTTTCCCCTGCCACGTCACCCTACCACGTCACCGGCTGTACGGGTCCCACCACTGACATCATGCTGATGTCATCCGCCAAAGGAAAAGCATGCAAAGGAAAAATCGCTGCTTAGGAAGCCCGGATTCAAAATCTGAGGTTGTTATCGATGTGCGATTAGTGGCCCAAAATGGGGAATCTTTTTCTTCAGCATTCGTTTTTGCCTCGAAAGGGTAGAAAAAGGGCGATTTAGCATTTTAAAAGAGTATCAGAGGCAGAAAAAGGGAGATTTAGCATTTTAAAAGAGTATCAGAAGCAGAAACAAGCCAGATTGCATGTCAAAGAGTATTAGTGTTGCGGCAAAGTGTATCAGCGAAGATTTTCTCAGTGCTCGAAGCTGATAAAACATTAAAGAGCCTCCAACAAGTCAAAGAAACAATAAAAGCCATTTAAAGCCTCTCAAATCACAGTTACTGCACATCAAAGCCACTCAAGAGCAGTGGAGCAGAGACCAATGCGTAGTTAGGATAAATGGCCAGCGCATAACAAGAAAGAACACATTCCTACTCATTTTGAAGCAGCTGCCCCAATGCATCACTTAGATAAATATTTCATGCATTTACTTCAAGATAAGATGAATTAAAGCACTCATTTCCCTCAGATTTGTTTAATATCTGCTGTAATAAATATTTCTTAGATATTTTCTCTACATATACGACCCTCTGTATTGAGAGGTGGGGGGTTGGTTGGTTAGTTGGTTTTTTTGTAAATACACTCCAAGAGGGATTCGCTCTGTATCCGACATGTTTTCTATAATCAAAGATTGTTGAAAGCTTGGAGAATGGACTATTGATGTGTTGTTAATGTCTCTGAAGAGTGAATGAGGGAAATCTTGTGTTGTTTTATGAATCAATAAGTATTCCTCACCTCTGTTATTTCAATTTCACATATGCTCAAGTCACAGAACAAAAGTGTGGTTTAGAATTTGCTTACTTGCACTCTATGCTCAGTTTCTGTGGCTTCTTAATGTTTTCCTCTTGATTTAGGCATAAATATGGATTCCTTATGGCCCATATTTGCTCTATTTCATATATGAATGACTGTTATCTGGGAATTGTTAGCTTCTTCTAGGTAGAGCTCGTTGATCTTCCCTTTGCTAACTTGATTGAGAGATTCTTTGTTGCCTCTCATTCCTTAGCCTTCAATCCATATTCATTTAGCCTGAGTATTGTTTCATGAGTAGCTACCTTGCCCCTCTTTCCTCTTGTGACCAGGAAAATGCACCAGCATCCTTACTCCATGACTCCATGCCCAATGGTTTGAAACTTGTCACATTGTGCATTTCCTCTCTACTTGCAAACATCCTCCTTCCACGCAAACACAATACAAAACCCCTTGAACCCAATAACTAGCCTAAAATTATCATCAATAAAGCTAAATTATCAAGAGAGAGCCCTCCTTGATTACAGGTGGGCTAGAACCTATAGTCCAAAGATTGGTTTGTGGTTACCTCGGCCGTATCCCTTCAGGAGCTTAGTGACAACCTGAGTGTTAACATAATGGCGACTCAACTGGGGACCATCCTCAGATAATCTCACAAGTCCAGTCTGACAGCTCCACTGAGGAAAAATCTGACCTTTAAGAAAGTTTTTTTTTAACCGATATTCTTAGAAAACTCCTCGATAAAACAAGCTAGAAGTTGGCACCCAAAAAGAATTTACATTATACAAGGTCAAATCCGGACCCAAAGCCCCCAGCCACTTTTGAAAATCCAAAATTAATCTCAAGAAACCTCAGGAAGCTAGAGCGAAGAGAGGATTTAGCTGATTCTAGTCCTGAGAAAGTTCAGCCAAGCAGTGTTCCAACCCCTATCAAAGTTCTATTCCGTTTGTCCCCTACTTCATCATTCACCTCTCCAAGCACCTCGCCCACACCTTCATCCACTACTCATACCACCACTACTACTCCTATTATCCCAATTGCTCCAGTTGTTCCACTTATCCCTATTGTTCCACTTATCCATGTTATTATGGCTAACAGATATGCACCTTTACAGCTACCTGCTAATCCCGGGGCTATGCCTCAAGATTACCAGACTAAAATAACTTATTTTGATGGCACAAGTGCCTACACACCCCTTCAACATACAAAGAATATGCAGGACTACTTTGAGAGTTATGAGATTGACGATGATGCTGTGAGAATGAAGATTTTTGTCCAAAGTTTGACAGGTGATGTTAGGCCTTGGTTTAGAGCACTCCCAGCCAACTCCATAGCAGACCCAGAAGCCTTATACCATTCATTTATCAACAGATGGGAAAAAAATAAAGATGCCTTGCACATACTGTCTGAATATGACGCCATTAAAAGAGGCCCTCAGGAGGCTGTGTTAGACTACTGCGCAAGGTTTAACAATGTTTACAATGCAATCCCACGGAACCTTAGGCCTCCACCTGATCTTGCTTTGTACAAATTCCCTGATGGTTTTGATCCCGATATGGCTTATCAGCTAAGGGAAAGAGCCCCTCAAAGCCTTGCAGACATGCAAAATGTTGTTGTTAGTGTGGAAGCAAACCTAATTGCCAAAAGAAACAGAGCTAGAACCAAAAGAAGAACCACCTTCAAGGAAGAACCCTCAGCCTTAGACCACAAACTAGATGCTATTATCAATGGCATGCACAAGTTGGGAGATAGAGTGGAGAGCGTTGAGAGGAAATCATCATGGGAAGGACACCAACTCAACACCACAAGGAACCCAAATTTCAGGAAAACTCAGAACACAAACACTGTTAGGTCTAGCCCCAACCGTGATATAAGACCTCCTTTCCAAGAAAACTACATAGAGGCATCCACTTCTAGTGAGCCCACATAAGAGACTCTCATGAACTTGATAGATTCGATGGATGAGCAACATATTTTTCTCACTCAAGAAGATCAAGGCTACCATGATGTAAATCAATTTCAGACTAAGTCTGGAGAGTCTTTTAATTTTAAACAAGGCTATGATTCTACTATGTATGAGGTCCACAAACAATATAAGCTGAGAACAAGAACCATTGATGTCCCGACACTTAGCAAGACAAAAGACAACAAACAACCCAACAAGATTAAAGGCAAGGTTATCATAACAAAACCAACTGATATTTCTGTCCCAAACCTGCACCAAGTGACTGTAGAGGACATTACAGACATACAACCTCCTGTTGATCAGCCTCTGCTTCCTTCTTCCTCGAAATAAGACTTGAACAACACACCTAAAAATCTTCCCAAAACAAAAACACCACAAAGTTTCATTCATCATAACACTGATAATCAAAAGGAAAACACAAAAAATATTCTTGAAAAGGAGAAATCCGCTACTGCTAACACAAATATTCCATTGGAAAAACCATTTAACCCAGAAGCAGAGATTGGAAAACTTAAGATATCCATCCCCCTCTCAGAACTTGCCAAGCATGATGTTTATAGGCAACAACTTCAAAGGTCACTTCAAATGCCAGAGGTCAAGGATGATGTAAATGTTTTGGATGATACCCCTGAGTTGTTGTTTGGTCCAGAAGTTAATGGAAAATCAACATATGGATCTGTTCCACCCTTTTATGTCAGTCTGCACATACATGACAAGATCTTGCATAATGCTATGTTTGACTCAGGTGCCTCACACAATCTTATGCCCAAAGCTGTAATGGAAAAGCTAAACCTTGATGTCACAAGACCCTACAAAGATCTGTTCTCCTTCGACTCAAGTCAGGTCAAGTGTTTAGGCTTAATCAAAGACCTTTGTGTGTCTCTAGTCCAATTTCCCAACAAGACAATCCTAATGGACATAGTAGTTGCCAACATTCCACCAAAACATGGGATGCTCTTATCAAGATCTTGGGGAGAAAAACTCCAAGGATCCATCCAACTTGACCTCGATTATGCCACTATATCTGTCTTTGGGAAACCAAAGAGACTGTACAAGGAAACACTGATGAAGTATGTGGTAAGTAGTGAGGAAAAGCCCCAAAAGTTTCCAATTTACTCAATCCATTCTGATATGGATTCATTGATTCTTTTCAATGATAATACTAATCCTCCAACTAATGAGAAACCTTTAGCTGTAGAGCTAGAAACATGCATAAACGAGAAATTGGTTTCCCATGCCCATGAAATGGTCACAACAATCAAGGCAACCAGCAAACAAGTAAAACCTCCCCAAACAGAAATTTTAAATCTATCCAATCCTATAATGACTGAAACTCTTAATACAAACCACAAGCAAGAAATCACATGGTATTTAGAGTTTGATGGTTCTGTCAACAGGTTAGGAGCAGGGGCAAGGATATGGATTCACAATACACATGACAATCATGCAGAAGGCCATGCCCACAGACTAAATTTCAGATGTACCAACAACATGGCAGAGTATGAGGCTCTCCTCTTAGGCCTAAAATTGCTCAAAGCTCTAAGAGCTACAAAAGTGTCCATTCTAGGTGACTCCAATTTAATCATACAACAAATGAAAGGTAACTTTGTTACTAATGACAATAGAATGAGGGCCTATAGGGCTGCTGCCACAGAAATACTTAATACCTTCACTGAATCCGAGCTTGCCAAGATTTCTAGAAACCATAACATACATGAACACAGCCTAGGCACTTTTTCTAGCACATGCAAGCTTCCCTTTGAGCCAAATCACCATTTTACTTCTGAGATAAAACATAGGCCCGTTGTTCCTAACAATATTAAAGACTGGCAAGTATTTGAAAATGATGCCTAGATTAACAATTTCCTCACTCTTGAGGGTGAGTTTTCAAATGTAAACATTGACATAAAGGCCATGAACGATTCCCATAAACAAACGAACGAAAATCAGTACGTGCTAACAGCTGCAACAGCAAAACAAATCCTTAACCCAACTATTTTTGATAATGCAAACATAGAAGAGCTGAAACAAATGCATTTAGATGAAACAGCCAAAGCAGAGGTCGATTTCATTGATCTAAAGAATAACTTTTTGCTTGCTGGCCTCACTCCATTAGAAGACATGTTTGATGATAATGATGTGCCCAAAAATCCAAAAATGGAGCCTCTAGATGCTGCTATAGAAGAGCACAATATAGGGACAGTAGAAAATCCCAAAATGATTAAATTGTCCAAAAATCTGCCCCCTGATCAAAAACCAAAGTATGTGGATTTGTTCAAAGAGTTCCAAGATGTATTTGCTTGGAGTTATGAGGACTTGAAGTCCTATGACACCTTAGTGATTCAACATACCATCCGCTTAAAACCAAATAAAAAACCATTCAAGTAGAAACTTAGAAGAATAAACCCTATGCTTCTTCCCCTCATTGAAAAGGAAGTGAAGAAAATTTTTGAAGCGGGTATCATAGCACCCATCAGATTTTCTGAAGGGTATCCAATCTGGTTCCCACAAGGAAAAAATCAGGTGAGATTAGACTGTGTGTAGACCTAAGAAACTTAAACCAGGTCTCTTTAAAAGACCACTATCCTTTGCCTAAAATGGACTACATCCTACAAATAGTAGTGGGGTCATCTAGAATCCCTTTTACTAGATGGATTCTCAAGTTTTAATCAAATACTTGTTCACCCGGATGACCAAGACAAGACAGCCTTTACCACACCGTGGGGAATATTTAAGTATGTTAAAATGCCTTTCAGGCTAAAGAACGTTGGTGCCACCTTTCAAAGGGCAATGGATATTGCATTTTCCAACGAAGTACATGATTTCCTTGTTGTTTACCTTGATGACTTAACCCCTTTCTCCAAATCTGATCAAGAGCACCTCAGACACTTAAGGCAAATCTTCATGACATGTAGGAAATATGGTATTTCCTTGAATCCCAAGAAGTCCTTGTTTGGCCTTGAGGAAGGTAAGTTGCTAGGCCACATCATTTCAAAATGCGGTATCAGAATTGATCCAGAAAGAATCTAAGCCATCTTCCAAATCCCCTACCCAAGAAACATCAAATAATTGCAAGCTTTCCTGGGAAAGATCAATTTCCTAAGGAGATTTATCCCAAACTTGGCTGAGCTGATAAGGTTGCTGAGAAATATGCTCAAGAAAGATTCCAAGGCAAAATGGACTTTAGAAGCCAAGCAAGCCTTTGAGGGCATAAAAACTGCATTAACACAAGCACCAGTCCTCACAAGTCCACAATTTGATAAGGATTTCAACATTTTTTCATTTGCATCTAAACATTCCATCACTGTTGTCCTCTTACAAAAGGATCACCAAGGAAATGAGAAGCCAATTGCTTTCTTAAGCAGAGCCCTTAGAGATGCTCCTTCGAAGTACCAAATTATGGAAAAGAAAGCCTATGCCCTTGTCAAGGATATCAAAGGCTTCAGAGTTTATATTTTATATTCACATGTGATTGCCTATGTCCCAAACTCTGTTGTAAAAGACATATTAACTCAAGAAGGACTAGAAGGCAGAAGAGACAAGTGGATTGTTAGTATTCTTGAATATGACATTGAGATAAAACCCATCAAGCTGATAAAGGGACAAGGTTTAGCCAAACTAATGTCCGAAACGAATCTTCAAGCCTTAGACATCTACCAACTGGACAATGAACGGGAGCTGGCGACTCCACAGATCAGTGAAACCTTTTTACAATCCCCATGGTATGCTGATATTTGCTATGTTTTGTTACGCTTGTGTGCTCCCCCAGGGTTGTCCATGACCAAAAAGAGATTTCTAAAAATGAAAGCATCAAAGTTTTGTGTCTTGGATGGTGCCCTGTTTTGGAAAAATCATGAAGGAATTTTGCTGAACTATTTAACCATAAATGAAACTAACAGCATCATGAAAGAATTCCATGCAGGGGACTGTGGAAGTCCACTGTTGACAAGATTTTAAGGGCTGGTTATTATTGGCCCTCTCTATTTGCAGATGTCAAAAAATTTGATGTTTCATGTCACAAATGCCAAATATTTGAAGGAAAAAGAAAACTGCTGCCTTTGCCCCTTAAGCCCATCTCAACCAGAATGCCTTTTCAACAATGGGGTCTTGACTTCATAGGTGAAATCCATCCCTCCTCTTCAGGCCAGCACAAGTGGATTTTAATAGCCACCGACTATTTCACCAAGTGGATTGAAACTATCCCATGTAGGAAAGCCAATGACTCCATTATCATCCAGTTCCTTGAGGGCAATATCCTTTCCAGATTTGGCTACCCTGAGAAAATCATCACTGACAACGCTGCTGCCTTCAAATCCAGAAAGATGATCAACCTCTGCCATAAATTTCACATTACCTTGGGCCACTCTACAACCTACTACCCTCAAGGTAATGGCTTGGCCGAATCGTCCAATAAAAGCCTCATCAACATCATAAAGAAAGTGTTGGAAGAAAACAAAAAGAACTGGCATAGGAAGCTCACAAGTGCCCTGTGGGCAGACAGACTTTCAACCAAGAGATCCATTGGGATGAGCCCTTATGAGCTAGTATATGGAATGGAAGCCAGATTTTCTTCATCTTTGGGCATTCCTACTATCAAACTATTACAGGAGATTTAGGCTGAACCAAATGACATTCAAAGAAGAATCAATCAGAACATTCATCTCCAGTAGACCAGAGAGAAAGTGTATGACAGAGCTAAAATTTTGCAAGAGAAACTCAAAAGGATGTTTGATAAGAAAGCTAATGCTGAGGACTTCTGTGTTGGCAGCAAAGTTCTAAGGTGGGACTCACGAAGAGAAGACAAGGGCAAACATGCAAAATTTTATTTTCTTTGGAAAGGTCCATTGATTATCAGCGTTGTGCAAGGCAATAACACATATTTCCTAAAATCTATAGATGACAACACAATTGAAGAGGGCCCGGTGAATGGCCGAATGTTAAAGAATTATCATGATCCCTTTTGTTGAGAATCACCCGACGACATTATTTGTGTACATAAATGTTTGTATATATCAACACTTTATTTCATTTTTGTGTAACAGTCTGAATGATAGAGCACGCAGAAGAAAGCAGACAGTGCTTCACAGTTCACAAGTAATTCAGTTGAGGGAAAGTGCTATTCTCACTCCAAGATTTCAATTATCTAACAGTCAGCACTAAGAAGTTTCAATCCAAAATCAAGGCAGCCTGACCTGTTGTTCTTGGCTTTCCACAAGGAAAAGCCATCCCCAAGTGGAGCCACTATTAGCCTCCTACTGCAGCAAGTTAATCATCTTTCATGATCGACATTTTTACATACCAAATATGTCATACTATGCATACTACAATGCTCCATATTTAGTAAAAAAGGCCAAGGAAGGATGCCATGACAGTGTGCTAGTCTAAATGCCACTGCTGTGTTCCAATTTTGATGTGCTATTCCATTTTTGAAGAATTTTCAGCTTAAGGGAGGTCCAAGCAGTTTAATCTTGGTCTCCCTAGGTTTCAATTTCTTGTTGTAGAATATAGAGAATCATTATCTGTCCAGACAGCTTAATCTTGGTAGATTCTTAGACAGGTAGAGAAGAAAGAATGCTCAACAGCTTAATCTAAGCCCCTGGATGAGATAAGTGTAGATGTAGATAGGAGGACAGAGAGAAAATGTTGAAAAGCTGGGTTTGCTAGTTCAGGTGCACCCAAACTAACGAAAGAAAAAATGCTAGGTAAGTAGGCTGGGTAAGTAGCTTTGTGGTTGCAGAAATCAAGCTATGTGATCCATTTCATGTTTTCAAAGTGTCATATCTATTCAGATCACAAGTTGGAGGCAGTTTTCCATTTAAGGGACTTCAAGCAAGGCATGCCTAACTCCCCCCTTCTTCCTCCTCCCCAAATCACTCAATAAATTCCCCTAAATGAGGTCAAGATCTGCTTGATACCTCTCAGATTTGTCATTCTTCATATTAGTAGCCTTGGTAAAGATCTGCTTTACTCAAGGAAAGTCCATACTCCCCCCACAACTCTTACTTCTCATTGATAGCCTAAGATTTACATACTTAGTGCTTTTTCTCATCATTGTCATATTGACTGCTAACTCTACTATGTAACTCCATATCTATCTCCCCTTCCCCCTACTAAAACTACGTTAATAACTCCCCTATATACTTATTCCCTTCCCCTGGTTGAAAAATAACCATAAGTACACTTGGGAATTGCTAAGTTTATCCGAAACTCAACAAGAACCCTCATTTCCCCCCTCAAACCATCTTCTCATGCATTTCAGACTCCTTCTGATGCACCAAACCCTTCATCACTCCGTAAATCCTTCCTCTAATGCTTTTTGACTCCTTCACAAAGCATAAAATCCTCCTCTCATAGCACATAAAATCCTCCCAAGTGCCTTTAAAATCCTTCCAAGGCATGAAAAATCCATTTTTTGGGCTATCAGAGCCCTTCCCATGCCTTGAAATCCCTTCAAACATTAAAAATTCTGCTTCCGATCATAAAACCCACATCACATACCTTGGGCCATGCTCCGATTGCAAAAGAGTTCTATTGGACCCCCTCTGATGCGATATCGCAATCGGGAGGGGAGTCGTGTATCAAAACAATGCATAAAGTGTGCCCCCGATTGGTTTGGCCGACAGCGAGTTCACCGATCGACGTATCGCTATGACAAAACAAAACAGGTATGCGCGGTGCCGCTATGGTTCATCGCTGATGGTCTATTGATGATCGCATATTGGCGATCGACGTTTCATATGAATCCACGCCATATCCCATCCTTATCCTTCCGTCGCCTTCTTTGTTCTGCCATCCGTCCGAATGCCCGCTCCCTAGATCTATGGTGGGCAGGTTTGTTCCCTTCTGAACCTGTCGATGATTAGCATCCGGGGATGGGAATTTTTCCCCTGCCACATCACCCTGCCACGTCACCTTACCACGTCACCCGTCGTACGGGTCCCACCGCTGACGTCATGCTGACGTCATCCGCCGAAGGAAAAGCGCGCAAAGGCGAAATCGGTGCTTAGGAAGCCCGGATTCAAAATCTGAGGCAGTTTTTGATGTGCGATTAGCGGGCCAAAATGGGGAATATTTTTCTTCAGCAGTCGTTTTTGCCTCGAAAGGGCATAAAAAGGGCGATTTAGCATTTTAAAAGAGTATTAGAGGCAGAAAAAGGGCGATTTAGCATTTTAAAAGAGTATCAGAAGCGGAAAGAAGCCAGATTGCATGTCAAAGAGTATTAGTGTTGTAGCAAAGTGTATCGGCGAAGATTTTCTCAGTGCTCAAAGATGATAAAACATTAAAGAGCCTCCAGCAAGTCAAAGAAACAGTAAAAGCCATTTAAAGCCTCTCAAATCACAGTTACTTCACATCAAAGCCACTCAAGGTCAGTGGAACAGAGACCAATGCGCAGTTAGGATAAATGGCCAGCGCATAACAAGAAAGTACACATTCCTACTCATTTTGAAGCAGCTGCCCCAACGCAGCACTTAGATAAATATTTCATGCATTTACTTCAAGATAAGATGAATTAAAGCACTCATTTCCCTCATATTTGTTTAAGATCTGATGTAATAAAATATTTCTTAGATATTTTCTTTATATATACGACCCTCTGTATTGAGAGGTGGGGGGTTGGTTGGTTAGTTAGTTGTTTTGTAAATACACTCCAAGAGAGATTCGCTCTGTATCCGACATGTTTTCTATAATCAAAGATTGCTGAAATCTTGGAGAATGGACTATTGATGTGTTGTTAATGTCTCTGAAGAGTGAATGAGGGAAACCTTGTGCTGTTTTATGAATCAATAAGTATTCCTTACCTTTGTTATTTCAATTTCACATATGCTCAAGTCGCAGAACAAAAGTTTGGTTTAGAATTTGCTTACTTTCACTCTATGCTCAGTTTTTGTGGCTTCTTAATGTTTTCCTCTTGATTTAGACATAAATATGGATTCCTTATGGCCCATATTTGCTCTATTTCATATATGAATGACTGTTATCTGGGAATTCTTAGCTTCTTCCAGGTAGAGCTCATTGATCTTCCCTCTGCTAACCTGATTGAGAGATTCTTTGTTGCCTCTCATTCCTTAGCCTTCAATCCATCTTCATCTAGCCTGAGTATTGTTTCATGATTAGCTACCTTGCCCCTCTTTCCTCTTGTGACCAGGAAAACGCACCAGCAACCTTACTCCATGACTCCATGCCCAATGGTTTGAAACTTGTCACATTGTGCATTGCCTCTCTACTTGCAAACATCCTCCTTCCACCCAAACACAATACAAAACCCATTGACCCCAATAAGTAGCCTAAAATTATCATCAACAAAGCTAAATTATCAAGAGAGAGCCCTCTCTGATTGCAGATGGGCTAAAGCCTGCAGTCCAAAGATTGGTTTGTGGTTACCTCGGTCGTATCCCTTCAGGAGCTTAGGGACAACCTGAGTGTTAACAGTTACCTTGCTCCTCTATATCTTCATTGTTGTAACCCTTTGAGCCTTTGACCTATCTACCCGGTTTTCATCCTTTCTCCAAAGTCAAAACCTAAAACTTTCAAAACCCTACCTAAGCCTAACATATCTAGCCTAAAATCCTTTCCCTTCTCAGCCTTGGGATATTGTAGAGGATACCAACAAAAACATCAAAGGCACCTTATAGGATGAGCACTCTAGAGCTAATGGAATTGAAGTTGCAGCTGAAGGAAATTTGATAAGGGATACATTAGGCCACGTGTATCACCTTGGGGTGCACCAATATTTTTTGTGAAGAATAAGGATGGTACTCTTAGGTTATACATTGGTGATAGGCAGTTGAAAAAGGTGATGATTAAGAATAGTAACCCAGTGTCGAGGATTGATGACTTGTTTGATCAATTTAAGGGAGAAGCAATGTTCTTAGAGATTGATCTGAGGTCAGGATACCATTAGGTATGTATCAAAGAAGACGAAACCTACAAGATTATATAAACTAGATATGGGTAATCTAAGTTTGTTGTAGTTACTTTTGGTTTGAATAATGCTCCAACTACTTTAATGTTTCTAGATTTAAGACATCTGTGGTTTATATATTCTAACTTAGTAACCAGAGAACCCACAGTAAAAACCATTTAATGAATAGTGTATTACATCCTTACCTGGACAAGTTTTTTATTATATTCATTGATGATATATTGATATATTCTAAGAATGATGAAGAAGATATCAAACACTTAGAAACAATTTTAATATTGCTCAGAGAGAATCAATTGTATGCCAAGATTAGTAAATGAAACTTCTTTCAAACGGAGGTACATTATTTGGGGCATGTGGTTTCAAAGGAAGGCATAACACTGGATCTGAAAAACATCAAAGCTATCATAGAGTGGGAAAATCCTAGGAATGTGGGTGAGGTAAGGTCATTTACGGGGTTAACAGGTTACTATAGGAGGTTCATCAAGAACTTCTCGTGGATTTCCTATCCTATTAAATCCTTGTAATGAAAGGGAAAGAAATTTGAAGATACAAGGGAATTTGTAACAAGTTTTGACTAGTTGAAGTATTTATGTACAAATGATCCAGTTCTCAAGATTGGAGATCTAGATAAAGAGTTTTTGGTGTGCACATATGCCTATAAGAGAGGACTTGGTGGAGTCTTGATGTAGTAAGGAAAGGTAGTTTCCTATGAGTCAAGGAAACTAAATGAGCATGAGAAGAACTATGTGATGCATGATCTTGAGTTTGTGGTGATTATCCATGCATTGAAGATGTGCAGACACTATCCTGTTGGTAGTAGATTCATCTTGATGAGTGATCATAGTAGATTGAGATACTTATCAACCAAATATGAATGCTAGTAAGGCTAGATAGTTGGTTATGATAAATGATTTTAAATTTGATATAAGGTATATTAAAGGAAAGGAAAACAAGTTTGTAGATGCTCTTAGAAGACATATACATTTAAGTCATATAGAAACTATGAGTTCTTATGTGACATATTTACAAGATCAGATATTACAGGAAGGACAATAGGATGACATATACAGGGATCTTAGGCACAGTTTATAGTAGGGTATAGGTGAACAGGATGTGGATTATCATCTTACAGAAAATGGTTTGATCAAGTTTAGGGAAAAAATATATGTGTTAGACAACAATGAGATCAAGTAGCTTATCTTGAGGGAATTCCATGTTAAGTCGTATTTAGGTCACTTGGGATACCAGAAAACATTTATAGTTGTAAAGAAGTTCTACTCTTTGTCGAATCTGAGGAAGTGGTAGAGTTTGTGGCTAGGTGCTTGGATTTTCAATAGGCATAAGAAGAATGTAAGCATCCAGGTGGTTTTATACAACTAATTTTGATTCTAGAGTGGAAATGTGAGGTCATTTCCATGGATTATAGGTTTACTGAGGACATCCAAATGACATGATTCTATTATGGTTGTGGTGGACAGGTTGACAAAGGTAATACATTTCATTCCAGTAAAGTATAAAAATTCATCTATTGAGGTAGCACAACTATTCATGAGGTATATAGTGAGGTTGCATGATGTTCCAAATAATATTGTATCTAAAAGAGATTCCAAGTTCACTTCCAGGTTCTGGAAAGAGTTATTTGCATGTTTGGGTACAAAGTTGGCCTTCAGTACAACTTATCATCCATAGACTAATGGATAGATAGAGAGGGTCAACGAGATTTTGGAGGGCATGTTAAGGAAGTATGTTATGCATCAATAGTGGAAATGGGAAGGGTATCTTTTGTTGGTTGAGTTTTCTTACAACAATGTATATCAGGAGTCGCCAAGGATGAGTTTTTTTGAGGCACTTTATGGAAGGAGTTGTAATACTCCCATCAGTTGAAGTAATCTAGTGAATAGGGTATTGATAGGATTGGACATGTTGGAAGATATGGAACATGAAAAGTAGATTATAAAGAAGAATCTAAAGGTAGCATAGGACATACAGAAACATTATGCATTTCAACATAGAGAATTTAAGGAGTTTCAGGTTGCGGAACATGTATGCTTGTGCATCAAGCCCAAGAAGAGATCCTTGAGGATTGGGTCATGTGCCAAGTTGGAATATTGGTATTATGGACCTTTCGAGATCCTTGAGAGGATTAGACCAGTGGCCTACAGAATTACACTACCTTTGATAGTGAAAGTCCATGATGGTTTCCATGTTTCATTGCTTAAAAGATATGTGAAAGATGTTGGTCATGTAATTGGTTGGTATGTATTATATATGGAAATAGAAGGATAATTCCAGCCAGAACCTCAGTGGATTTTGCAGAAAAATATGTTCATGCTTTGAAATTGAGCAATCAAGAAAGTAAAGGTGTAGACGAACCACTTTGGGCCTGATGCAGCTACATGGGAGATGGCTAATCATATGTGGGCTATGTACCCTTCATTGTTTATAGGTTGAGGAAAAGTAATTTTGGTATATGTATATATGTATATTTATATAAACACCATAATGAATTGTGCTATAAAGCTCCAATACGTGGTATGGTTGTTATGTTGTGATGATTTTCATGTTGTTTTTTCTTTTTAGTAGGTTGATCATTGTAAATAATACATCGAGCTAAGTTATAAAGCTCTGTGGGTACTATGTTTTGTTTTTTAGTGATTTTTTTGGTCGTAGGTGTCAATGAACACTGAGGACAATGTTCCCCTAAGGGGGAGGGGTTTGTAACAATCCCAAGTTAAAAATTGATGTAATAAAATTAATAAAGGAAAAAATAAGACCAAGGTCATGGGACATTTATTCCAAGCTCAATGTTGGGAAAAAAATCATAGTGGATATTCATTTGGTTTATCATGAATAAAGTAAATTGGAAAAGGCATTAGCAAAGGCATTTGAAAAGGAAAAGAGGCATTACTTGGAATTTATTTATTAAAATAATGGAAAATAGGAGAAAAGGAAGGTGAAAGGTCACATAATTGCATGAGAGGAAAATCGAAGGAAAATAGATGAAAATAAGGAATTTAGAGGCCTCGATGATAAAATATATTTTGAGGATTAGTTCATGGATTTTGTCACTTTAGCTTTTGATAGTGATAACTTGGATCTCTCTCTCTATTCTCTCTCTCATACGCTTGCACACTTATAGAATTCTTAGAGCACTCTAGAATTGGAGAAAGGAAAGCAAAGGAAGGACAAGGAAGCTGAAGGAAAGTAAATATCAAGCAAGGAAAAGTAGGATCAAGAAACTAAAATAGGAATACTTGCAGGTACCAAGTTGCACATGTGATTTCCTAGCTAGTTTATGGACGCATGGTACATGCATGAATGTATTTGGTTCTCTGTTTTTCATTGACATGAGTTTTTCTAGATGTGACAATGGCTTCAGCCTTGCCTTTCCATTTCTGGATAACCATGGTGTGATGGGGTTATTTTACATGGTTGATATGGATTGTCAGATGATTTCAAAATTGAGTGAGGTGGTCTCACGAAAATTGACAAGGACTAGGAATCCCTTAATCGATAATGGTTGGATTGTGGTAAATCTTGGTTGTGTATACCTTTGTTGGGCCTAGGTATCCTTAACCAATAAATGGTGAGATATATGGTAAATCCTGACGGTGGATGTAAAACCCTCCTCCAACATCTACCCAAGCAACTAGCTAGTTGGGGTAAATGGTGAGCACCAGTATTGCAGCAAGAATGTTGTAACTCCTGGGGCTTCCTAATTTACTTTCATCAACCCAGTAGTTCATAACAAACTTGGAAGTGACGGTGATGTATGCACAAGTACTAGCTCTTATTGTAGGCTGTCACTTGGTCAGCTGGTACAAGATCACTAGGAGCTCAAGCCAACTTCTATGAGTTTCCAGAAGAAGCTTTTAACTGTGATGAAAGAAAGCTAACTCTACAGAGGGTATCCTACTTGCAGAAAGAGAAAGAATATTGGAGTATAAAGCAAACCCTAATTCTTCCAACTAACCCTACACTCGCAGAAAAAGAGATGAAAATTGATGAAATGAGTGCCACTGACTACTAAGAAATAAAATTACATCTATTCAAGCTACTTCTGGAAGGAAATGAGAAAAAAAACATCTTTTTGGGTTTTTGTGTGTTTTATGTGAAATTGCTATGCTTGTAATTTATCTGTTTGTGGTTGTGGCAGAGATTTGGTGGTGATGGAAGGTGGACTTGGGGTTTGTAGAGGTGTAGGAAGGTGTGAGGGAGTCCTAAGAAGCCTCTGGTAACCTTTGGAGACTTTCTTTGCAATCGGACTTCAAAAAGTCACTTTCAGGAAATTCTAAAGGAGGTTGCAGGGGATGTACAGGAGGATCTACATGAGGATCTACAAGAGGATTCCGACAGCTATTTTTATAGGTTTTAAAGGTAGAAAAATGGTGGGAAAGGGTAGCTAAATATTACAGGGAGGTGTCAAGGTGTCTGAAGCTTATCAAGGATGATTAGGAAAGAAAATGATGGTTGGATTTGTTCAAGACACAAGAGGGAAGCTTATGAGAAGAATGCAAAAATTAGGGCAGATTCGTGAAGGGTTGTGAATGACCTGTGAAACCTATGAGAAAATAGATGATGATGGATGCTTTATTTATGTACCATGAGCAGAGGTGTGTTGTAAGAGAGCTGCAGGTCAAAATACTGAAATTGAGCGAGAAAAGAACTAGTTGTACCAAAAGAACAAAACTATCTCTTATGTTAACCTAAATTCTAACCTAGAAGAATAAAATGTTGAACAATGCTATATGAATGGGAAATCATGGAAAGAGATTTATTGCGGAACATAAATGAACATGGAAAATGGATCTGAAGCAAAACATTAATCTCTGAATCACTATAACACTAGAAATTGCATGGGGAAAGAAAAACTGTGTTTTTATGGAAGCGAGCAGATCTTGACCTCAATTTATGGTTCTCAAAGGAGGAAAGGAGGTTAGGCTCTATTGGTGGCCTTTCTGTATCTTTATATTACCACTATTTAACATATTTCATCAATTGAAATGGAAACAACTATGTAAAACAACAAAAGCAACCTATTATAACCAAGATAAAATGAATCTATCTAATAGAAATTAATTCATGAACTGAAGCAAAAACATATAAGTACAAAGAACGAGGTGTTGGGAAGCTTGGGTTGGGCCCTAAAACAAGAGCTTCAGCCCTCTGAAACAAAATCAGTTCTGGCTCAGAAAATACTTTATCTCCATTATCAAAATAAAAGTCACATTACATAAACTGTTCACAAAAGTAAGCTCGAAAATGAGCTGAGCAAGAGCTGCAAAAAGAGTGTGAAAAATTGACTAAAAACCATGTAAACTACTGAGCACCTAAGCCCTCCTATTTATACAACTAGAGTCTCCAACAGCTCTCCTAAAATCAAGGAGGCTCGGCTCCCAAGACTAGAGATAGACAACGGTTCTTCTTCACTTGCTCGGCTTCCCCTTTGATGCATCAATGTCACTGCTTGTGCTTTGAGTTTCTTGAAGGAGGATTCGAGATAGGGAGTCGTAAATGAGGGGGGAACCCTCCTACAAATCCTTTGCCTTGTTTTCCTCAAATATTGGCTGCCAAATGCTCATTAATCCTTTGACTTTGTTCCAAAATTGACCAAAAAATTTCATAAAGCACACATTAGACTTCATGGCATAATGACTAACCCAATTCACTCTATTAGCATAAATATAATCAAAACATGCAATAAAATAATGAGAATGGTGGATTAAGCTAAGTTAGGAGGCGAAATGATCCCATATAATTACCCATTTCTTGGGCTTATCATCACCCCCCTATTGAAGGTGTTGCTCATCCTCTGAGCAACTAGTCTATCTCCTCATCCTTGATGGCCCTGATGGATTCCCTGATATCCCATGCTTTTGATGTGATATCCTCCTCCTTATCATGGAAGCCTGCCTTTCTATCCACCTCTTCCCACTGTTTTTGTTCTTCTTCTTCTTTTACACCTTCCAGTATTCCTAGCAGTAGTGGAGGACTGAATTTGAGGCCAATCCAATTGGCCTTCTAACTTTGCATAGAGTTCTTATATAGTGGCACTTTGCTCAAGGCTTCTCTCATCCTATTTTGGGAGTGATAATCCTTGATCTGTAGGCTATGTGGAAATGTCTTCCACCTTCTCATGCAGGCATGAATGCAGTCATCTCCAAACAATCTCTCTGTGTCCTCAAAATGTGCAATAGCCTGGGCTTGCTCATTGATATACTTAGGGGCACTTTGAGGATTATCTCTAAGGTGTTGGTGGGCACTGATGAGAGCCATGGGGTCTATTAGCTCAACTTAGATCATTAAGGGTAGATTTTGTTCTTTTTCCATCAACTTCTTGATTTTTGTTGCTCTTTTCTCCTCATGACTCATCCAAGATTCCATGGCCATCAGCTGCAAGTATCCTAACCTAGGATTGGGGTCCCATAGGTTCATTTCAGTAAGGGCCATGTTATGTAAATAAAACTTTGCCAACTTCACCTTGTCCTCTACTGAACTATGGTCACATAGATCCATGAATTGTCCATAATCTTAAAAAAGGTATGGTGCTTCTCTAAGCCAGAGTCTTGATTTGGAATTGGAGCCACTGATCTTTGAGGTATACTCCATATGATTTTGCTAGTTTCCTGCACTAAAGTGCCTCCATAGCCTAGCTGGCCATGCATGCTAATTGGGTTTCCCTTTCTTGAAGCTATTTTCTCAACATTTCAGTCTCTACCTGGGTTTCCCTTTTTTGCAGTTGTTTTCTTAACATTTCAGTTTCTACTGGGGTTTCCATTTCTTGTAGTTGTTTTCTTAACATTTCATTCTCTATTTCCAAGTGAGATCTTTTGATTTCTTCTGCATGTTTTATAGTGGTCAGTTCTCTGCCCATCTCTCTAATATTTCTCTCCATGTGGCCAATGTCTTCCACCCCTTTTCCCTTTTCAATTTACATCCATCTGTGGCTCCTTACTATTTCTTTTTCCAGCTCAAAGAAAAGAGGGAATGCAAACTTTTATGGGATGATTTTCCCTCCTTCCAGAAGGTTGTAATAAGAGCCTAAACTAGGCTGAGGGTCAAATTTTCGTATCCCTGTTGTTTCATCCTTTCCCTTCGTTTGCTCTTCTGCCCTTTTCTCAAGTTTCTCATTCTCCTGTAGCTTTGTCAAGGTCTCCTGTAGAGTGGTTTGCACCTCCTATAGGACAGTTTTCGAGTCTTGCAATTTTATCCTTTCCCTCTAAGTCGAAGATCTAGGGCTTCCTCTTTCATAGGTGATGGGGGTTTTGGAGAGAGATTCCTCCTTTTTGGTAGTAGGAGAATATTCAATGGTGACGGGCTCTTTTGAGGGTGGCTGTGGCTTCCCTATTTTTATCCTGGTGCTCTTTCGAGCCTTGAAATACATGGATGGTTGCCTTTTTCTCTTTGGTTTGGGCTTAACTAGGGTGCTGAGTGCAGCAATAACAACTGCTACCTCCCTTTCCAGTTTTTCAGGAGACACCTCTGCCTTCTTTGCTGTTGTTTCTTCTTCTTTTGTCTTTTCTGCCTCTGCTAGTTTTGTTTCTTCTATCCCTATTTTAATTTCCTCCTCTTCTTGTTTAGTTTCTACCCTCTCTGTTGTAGTATTTGTCTTCACTGATTTAGTCTTTTTCCTTTCTATTTTAGTCCTTTTTCCTCTTGTCCTAGGTTCCTTCTTCTTCTCATCTTTGGTCTTATCCTTCTCTGTTTCATGTTGTTCTTTCTCTGTTTGGGTTTCTTCCTCCCCTGTTTTAGGTTCCTCTTTCTCTGTTTGTGTTTTCTCTTCCTCTTCTCTGGTTTCCTCCTCATCTTCCTCTTTTTTTTCTTCTCCTTCACTTTCAGATGGACCGAGGTCATATGTGAGGGATTTTACATCATCTTCCCTTTTAATATTTCTAAAAATATCCCAGGAAATGGGTATTGTGAAGGTGTGGAGGGCCTCTTTCACTAGCAGTTTAATTAGCCCATGGTGAGCCATTTGGTCTGGAACTCCTACCTCCAATTTGATGATGGAATCTACTAGGGATTGGAGGATAAAATAGGGAATACTGAGTTTTTGTGGTGCAGGAAGATCCATGCCATATCTTAACTCATGCAAAGTCTGAAATGGTACTCATAAACTATGTTGTACCTTCCTTCATGGGAGATGTATTTGATAATCCGATAATTGGCCTCATCCCAAGAGTAAGGTATGCTTATTCTCCTGATACCACTTTTGTCCTCTACAGGATGCTCATTTGGCTAGAAGAAGGTTTTCTTGGCAACTTGACCCAGTGGTTTTTCCTCCTTGCTCCAAGGTAGTCCAAGTGGGATACTGGTAACCCTAGTGATGAACTCTGGGGTGATTTCCATGGTGAGACCCCTAAAACCAACAAAGACATGGGTTTTTGAGTGAGGTATCAAGGACAGGGAAAATTCTTGTGTTACTTCTTCATCATACCCCCAAACTTGTTCAAAGAATGGCATCCAATTGGCTCTGGTAACAAGGGCTACTACCTCTAGGTGTTCATGTAGCCTGGTTGAGTTTAAAGGTTCCTTCCGCATAAATCATCCTGTCATTATGTTTAGACGCTTTGGAATGCCTTAGGTGGAGAAGGAGACAACAATTTTCAAAAACCAGGAAACAGAGGAAAAAAACTGTGTTTTTCT
>APFE031232114.1:3100-65413 GCA_000404065.3 Pinus taeda | reverse complement strand
AGATTACTAAGATAGCAAACAGGTGTTCATCTGGAATTTGATCATTCACCATTCCTTCCTCACATGCAGGCACATTTACTCTAGACAAAAAGTTAGCAACAACATTTTCCATACTAGGCTTAGCAATAATGGTTAAATCAAATTGCTGTAATAAAAGAAACCACCTAATGATGTGAGCATTTACATCTGGTTTTTTCATTAAATAACTGATTGCAACATGATCACTGTGTATGAAGGTTTGATAGCCTATGATGTAATGTCTGAATTTATTTAAGGAATGGACTACAACTAGGAGTTCCTTCTTGGTTACAGTGTAGTTTAACTCTGCCTTTGACAAGTTTTTACTTATAAAGTATATGGCTTAAGGTAGCTTCTCATCAACTTGCCCTAAGGCTACTCATATTGCTTTGTTCGAGGCATTTGTGTGAATGTGAAAAGGTAGGGCCTAGTTTGGACCTCTCAAAATTGGGGCAGTCACATGTTTACTTTTCAAGGTATCTAGGGCTTCTTGACAGTTGTCTATACATATGAACTTGACATATTTCCCCAAAAGACCAAACAATAAGAGGCTAGCTTACTGAAATCTTTAATGAATCTTCTATAAGATCTCGTTAAGCCTAGGAAACTTCAAACATCTCTCACCTTTTGAGGAGGTGGGACCCTTTGGATGATGGCAATTTTGTCGGGGTCCACTTATAATCCTTGTTGAGAGATTGCATGACCTAGCACGGTCCCTTCAATCATCAAGATTTCACATTTTTCCAGACTGAGGGATAGGTTCATTTCAGTACACTTGTCCAAAACTTCTCCTAGGTTAGATAAGGCATATTAAAAGTTAGAGCCATAAGGAGAGAATCATCCATATATATTTCCACTGCATCACAAACCAGTTTAGAAAATATACTCAATACTTCCCTCTAGAAAGTGGAAGGAGCATTGCACAAACCAAAAGTAAGGACTCGATATGAAAAGGTACCCCAAGGACAAGTGACAGCGGCCTTATCTTGGTCTTCTGGGCTGATTTGGATCTGATTGTACCCGCTAAACCCATCTAGGAAGGAGAATTTTTTTTCCCTGCCAGACCATCTAACACTTGATCTATGAAGGGAAAAGGAAAATGGTCCTTCTTGGTGGCCTTGTTCAGTTCCTGATAATCGATACAGATTCTCCACTTGCCGTTTCTCTTTGGCACTAGCACCAAAGGAGAGACCCATTCATTGTCAGAGATGGAGTAGATGAATCGTGCATCTAGTAACTTTTGCAATTCTTCCTTGAAAATGTCTTTAAGGGCTGGATTCATCCTCCTTTGAGGTTGCCTAACTGGTTTGCAATCTTCCTTAATGTAAATGTGATGAGTACAGATTGAAGGGTGCACTCCATTCATCTCCTAATAGCTCCAAACAAAGGCATCCAAATAGTTTCTCAATAAGATACACAGTTCCTTTTCCTGAGAGGTGGATAGGGATGAGTTGATTTTCAAGGTTCTTTCTGGGTTGAACTCTATATTCTTAACTCGGAGAGAGGTTGGGTCGGCCACACAAAAATCAGCTACAATATTGTCTTGGGTTTCTTTCACTAGCTCTTCTAATGGCAACATACTGGGCAGTGGATTTTGAATTAAGCTTTCAATGATATCATCCTTAGTTTGTGGTTCCCCCCCATGGCAGTTTCTATTGAACACAGTGGTGCAAAATAGACTTCATCCTCATATTCCTCCTCCAACCAGAGAGGTAGATCATGTTCTAGAAAAGGATGTGCAGGAGGGTATAGGACTAGCTGCTTGGACATATGCCCATTCTAGATTATCATGTTCCTAGCTCGACAGCTGATGTAGGCATCTACAATATCCAACTAGAGTCTTCCTAGGATGAGAGGATACCCATTGAGCTTTGCATTTGCCTAGAGAACCAGGAAATTAGCAGTGTACTCTCAAGAATCGATGGAGACCATTACATCTTCCACAATCCCTTCAAGGGTCATGGTAGAGCAGTCTGCTAACTGCAGTACTTTTGTGGTCTTTCTCAGGGAGACTTGGAGGTTCAACTTGAGCATAGTGTCTTTGGTCATCACATTAATGGCAACCCCCAGATCAATTAGGGTATGGGGGATCATGGTGCCATTGATGTGGACATCGACTACTGGGCTTCCAGGGTCTAGATACTTTGAACAGATTACCTGGCCTAACATCAGGCCAGACAGTTGTCCTATGACATTGATGGTTGGGGCATCTCTCTTGTGCCTGCTTAGATGCCTGAAGCACTTCTCTTTGATCATATTGTTGTATATAGGCACATAATTTATGGCTTGGAGAAGTCGTATGTTTACAAATAATTGTTTCAATTCTCGCAGAAGTTCAGTTTCTTCTGGGGTAGGTTGTGTTGTCCAAGATAATCTCTCAGGAAAGGGTGGAATTGCTTTCGGTTCATTTTCCTCTTTATCTTCCTCATCCTCCTTAGGGGGAGGCTAGATATCTAGGAGAACCTTCCGAGATTGTAGGTTAATCTCCTGAATCTCCATACAATAGGTTGGGCATGATGACTCCCCACTATATACTTGTTGAGCCTGTCTGTTGTTCAAGTTTGGGTTCAGTTGAGCAAGAATTTGGGGTTGCCTTGGTGGAGCAGGATGCAATGGTTGCGGTTGAGTAGGTGGTGGAGGAAAAAGAGTAGGAGGAGAGTTGTATTGGGGCCTCCACCCCTAATGAGGTGCATTCCACTAAGGTTGTGGTGGAGCATAGGAGTGAAATGAATGAGTTGCTGGTTGAGCATGATATTGAGATGGATATGACCAAGGAGAAGGTGTGGACCAGGAAGGATGAGCAGGGGGGCCCAAGAAGGCATGGAAGTGGCTTGATTAGGATTGTAGTATGTCTGAGATGTCCCTCGCATTCACTGCTGGTGAGGTCTAGGTCCATGCAACCTCCTTTCGTTTATGAAATAGAGTGGTTTAGTGGCTCCTTCGGCCCCTTAGTATACAACTTTAATCCCGAGAAAGGAAGGGCACTTATCTGTAGGATGATCTTCTTCACACACTAAACACACCTCTATAGAGTTCAATGGACATTCATTCCTAGGATGCCTTCTAGTGCACCTAGGACAAAAAATGGCCAAAGCCCTCTCTGCTTCCTCTTGTTTCCTTTTGATATGCAAGGTATCCATTTTCATGGCAAGCGACTGCAACATCTCACTCTTGAAATCTTTCGACATGTTTCCAAATTCACCTTTGAGGGATGAACTGGATGGGGAGGTACTAGCAATGGGTTGACTCCCCCTACCTCTCTCTCCGGCTACCTTAGAATGGTTTCTAAAGACAGTCTTTATGTCTTCATAAGGTAGTTGGTAGATGTCTCCCCCAGCCAGTAAATGGAGGGTGTCTAGAAGGTCTTCTGGAATTCCCCTAAGCAAGACCAACTTCAGAGATTCAGGGTCAAGTGTGCACCTGACCCTTTTATAACTGATCTGGAATCTCTCTTCATAATCCTCCAAGGATTCATCACTTCTCATGGTCATTTAGAATATTTATTCCTTGGTGTCTTTTGACCTACAGTAGTCCCGATATTTGTTATTAAAGGTTTGCTACATCTAATCCCAAGTTGTGATGTTGTTGCAAGGTAACCCCATGAACCAGCATAATGTTGCATGCTTGAGGATAGAAGGAAACATTTTCAACTTCTTCTCATCTTTTGCATAGTCATAGGTTCGACAGATAATAACAAACTCAAATAGGAAGGTGTCAGGATCTTCTGTAGTTAATCCATGGAAGTGAGGTAGGGTTGAAGGGCTTATGTTCTTCATTTTTGTGTCCCCATTGGTCTATCAAATGGGAAAGGTACAATCTACTCTTTCTCCATTCCCCCTAGAATTTTTGTTTTCAACCATTGTCTCAGGAGGGATGATTTCTTCCTCTTCTTCTCCTATAGGTTGTTCAAATATTTCAAGTTGTTCTCGTAAAGGATCTTCTGGATCACTGCCACCGAAGAAGAGAGAAGGGTGGATTTGTGATGTGGTGGGGGTGTTGGGTAGGAATTTCCTTGAATTATCTCTATTCCTAGAGTCATGAAAGGGAATCTCTTTTTTAGGTGATTTTTGTTTTTTCACTTCTTGTACCTGCAAAACTGAAATTGATTGAATAAACAAATTACAACTAACTAAAATGAACTTGCTGAAAGGAAATTGCAGAATTGAAATGAAAGAAAGGAAATGACTAATCTAGTTTTACGAAAACGGAAATTACAGAATTGAAAGGACTAATCTACTTTTGCTAAAATGGAAATTGCATAATTGAAAGGACTAATCTACTTTTTTTGAAATGGAAATTGCAGAATTGAAAGGACTAATCTACTTTTGCTGAAATGGAAATTGTAGAATTAAAATGAAAGCAAGGAAATGTAGAAATTGAAAGAAACAACTACTCTACGTTTGCTGAAATAAACTACTTAGGAAAATGTTGTAGTAGAAAATAGAATAAAAGTAGTAATCACAAAATACTCTGATGCTTCCTCTGCAACGACACCAAAAAGTGGTGAGTACCAGTATTGCAGCAAGAACGCTACAACTCCTAGGGATTCCTACTTTACTTTTATCAACTAGATAGTTCGTAACAAACTTGGAAGCGATGGTGTTGTATGCACAAGTACTAGCTCTTACTGCAGGCTGCCACTTGGTCAGCTGGCAAAAGATCACTAGGAGCTCAAGAAAACTTCTATGAGTTTCCAAAAGAAGCCTTTAACTATGATGAAACAAAGCTAAGTCTACAAAGGCTATCCCACTTGCAAAAAGAGAAGGAAGATTGGAGTATAAAGCAAATCCTAGCAAACCCTAATTGATGAAAAAGAGATGAAAATTGATGAAATGAGTGCCATTGACTACTGAGAAAGTAAATTACATCTATTCAAGCTAGTTCTAGAAGGAAATGAGGAAAACACATCTTTTTGTGTTTTTGTGTGTTTTATGTGAAATTGCTATGCTTGTAATTTATCTGTTTGTGGTTGTGGTAGAGATTCGGTGGTGATGGAAGTCATCCTTTGGGTTTGTAGAGGTGTAGGAAGGTGTGGGGGAGTCATAATAATCCTTTGGTAACCTTCTGGAGATGTTCTCTACAAGCGGACTTCAAAAAGTCACTTTCAGGAAATTCTACAAGAGGCTATAGGGGACCTACAGGAGGATCTACAAGAGGATACCAAGAGCTATTTTTAGAGGTTTTGGAAGTGGAAAAATGGTGGGAAAGGGTAGTGAAGGTTAGAGGGAGGTGTCAAGGTGTCTGAAGCTCATTAAAAATGATTAGGAAAGAAAATGATGGTTGGATTTGTTCAAGAGACAAGAGGGAAGCTTATGAGAAGAATGCAAAAATTAGGGCAGATTTGTGAAGGGTTGTGAATGACTTGTGAAACCTGTGAGAAAAGAGATGATGATGGCTGCTTTATTGATGTACCATGAGAAGAGGTGTGTTGTAAGAGAGCTGCAAGTCAAAATACTGAAATTGAGCTAGAAAAGAACTAGTTGTACCAAAAGAACATAACTATCTCTTATGTTAACCTAAATTTTGACCTAGAAGAATAAAATGTTGAACAATGTTATATGAATAGGAAATCATGGAAAGAGATTTATTGTAGAAACATAAATGAACATGGAAAAATGGATCTAAAGCAAAACATTAACCTCTGAATGACTATAACACTAGAAATTGCATGGGGGAAGCAAAACTGTGTTTTTAGGGCAGCAAGAAGATCTTGACCTCAATTCATGGTCCCCAAAGGAGGAAAGGAGGTTAGGCTCTGTTGATGGCCTTTGTGTATCTTTATCTTACTACTATTTAACCTATTTCATCAACTAAAATGGAAACGACTATGTAAACCAACAAAATCAACCTATTATAACCAAGAGAAAATGAATCTATCTAACATAAATTAATTCATGAACTGAAGCAAAAAAATATAAGTACAAAGCAAGAGGTGTTGGGCAGCTTTGGTTGGGCCCTAACCCATGAGCTTCATCCCTTTTAAAGAAATCAATGTTGGCTCAGAAAATATTTCATCTCCATTATCAAAATAAAAGTCACATTACATAAACTGTTCACAAAAGTAAGCTCGAAAATGAGCAAAGCAAGGGCTGCAACAAAAGTGCGAAAATTTGACTAAAAACCAATTAAACTACTGAGCACCTAAGCCCTCCTATTTATACAACTAGAGCCTCCAACAACTCTCCTAAAATAAAGGAGGCTCGGCTCCCAAGACTAGAGATAGACAATAGTTCTTCTTCACTTGCTCGACTGCCCCTTTGATGCATCAATGTGGTTGCTTGTGCTTTGAGTTTCTTGACAGAGGATTCGAGGTAGGGAGTCATAAATGAGGGGGACACCCTCCTACAAATCCTCTCCCTTTTTTTCCTCAAATATTGGCTACCAAATGCTCATTAATACTTTGACTTTGTCCCAAAATTGACCAAAAATCTGTATAAAGCACACATTAGACTTCATGGCATAATGACTAACCCAATTCACTTGATTAGCATAAATATAATAAGAGGCATGTAATAAACTAATGAAAATAGTGGATTAAGCTGAGTTACGAGGCCAAATGAACCCATATAATTACCCATTTCTGGGGCTCATTAGTAAACATGCAATGGGAGGCCACTATTATATGATTAAAACTCCTAGGTAACCATAAGGAAGTGGAGTCAACAAAACAATACCTTACAGACCTCCCTTAGGTGCTTCAGGACCCCCAGGAGCTAATCCAATGCTCATGCTGCCCAACCACTGATTTAACCTAACATTTCAATGAAATAAACCCATAATCGCTCTGATAACAAGGAATGCATGAAGTTGGAACCTTATCATCGCTCCCACAGTGCCTACAAGGGAGAGACTATATTCTTTTTCATCTAGTTCTATGCTAGAGACTGCGAGATTTAAGCCACTTTTTCAAGTTTAGTCTCCAAACCAATGTCTAGAACTTGATGAGACTTTCCAAGACAATAAATGACACCAAGGAAAAGACTCTGGTGCAAAACTTGATCAAGAGGTTGACCTAACTGTGACAGACATTTTTTCAAACACTCAGTAAAAATGCAACCTACAGGTGTAAATAATAGATCTGAGGATAGGGGTCTCATACTTATATGATATTCTCCATGAAGCATTGTTTCCTTATCACTTTAACTACCATTCCATCCATTAGGTCATAGATACATTGTACATTCATTTACAAGTAAAAACATGATGAGAGCCATACATAGTTATTGTCATAAAACATATTCATAACCAACATAATAGGGACAAAAATATCAATGAAATATCAATAGTATACACCACATATAATCCATCATAATACTCATACAAATACAAAGAGAAATAAACTTTCATTAATGATGCAAAAACCAAACTCGGGATGGGACTTCCACGTTCCACCTGACCGTAGAATGGCTGAGCCAAATCTCTTTTGAACAATTCACCCCCATGTCATATTCCAAGCATGAATCTGGGATCTCATAGAACACATCAATAAATACTTAGTCAGGGTTTCTAGAGGCCATCCACCTCAACCCATCAAAAAATGATTCCACCTCATGGTCAGACATCACAAAGCCATCATTAGATTGGTATCCATCCGAACCTTCCAAGGCTTCTAGAGGATTTGTTCCTACCGGACTCCCAAGACTAGTAACTCAACCTACAACTGCTTCCAGGCTCCTAAGTGTTTGTCCAACCAAGGCTCCAGGACTAGTAATTCATCCCACAACTATTGTCAGGCTTCTAGAGCATTTTTGCAACCAAGGCTTCCAGGACTAGTAAATAAACCCACCAAGGGCTTTGAAAATGTTTTTCCAACCAAGGATTCTAGGACTAGTAACTCAACCCAAGTTGTTACAATGCTTTTAGAGTGTTTATCCAACAAAGGCTCTAGGCCTAGTAACTCAACCCAAGCTAAGGAAACATGAGAACCAACCAAACAAAACAAGGATATAAACCCACAATCTCCATGGCTATTTAGGAAATGGTAAGACTAGGCAAATCCAATGTCAATCCAAACAATCCTCCATGCTAGTGATATATCATAACCAAGAAACCACATGCATGTGCAATGCATGCCAAATCTAGTGAGGAAGGCACACATGCAACTCGATACCTACAAGCAATTATGATGTAGCGGTTTATCCCGATGCCCTCTTGCACTTTCCTTCTCTTCCTTTGCTTTCTTTCTCCCAACATCCACGTATGCCACACTCTCCAAGAGTGCTCCAAGAAAACTCTAAGTATCCAAAAGTATGAGAGAGAGAATATAATAGAGGAGAGCTCCACTAAAACCTGTCAAAATATTACCAACTGATCCTCAAAATCCTTTCTATCAATGAGCCTTCTATTTTCTTCATTTTCCATTATTTTCCTTTAATTTCCTCCTCACATGCAACCTGTGATATTTCACCTTCCTTTTCTCCTAATTTCCATTATTTCATAAATAAAATGCCAATTAATGCCTCATGCCTTTCACAAGCCTTTGCCATTTCCTTTTCCAATTTCTTTAGTTATAATAAATAGAATCAACACCCATTAGAATGTTTCCCCCACCACTCAACTTGGAATATGAATCCCATCAGCATGGCCTTATATATTATTATGTGGATTGTCACACGGAATGAGACGAGGTTGCGGACAAGATCGACCTTCCTAGTATCTATTGATATCTAGTGACAAGAAAGCCAATCAAAAACTATCTTTCTCTAAATATGCAAGTAAAACAAAGGTAAACAAGTGTTTTAGGCCTACCTTGGGTCCAATGCAAGTTTGTGGAAGCCTCGATCCCTCGCTCCAAATGAGCTTCCTTGAAGTGTAATTCTGCAAACACAAACAAGCAAACAAATTAAATAGCACCTGAAAAGCCAATATAATAAAGCATATTCATCATAATGATCAAGGAGATTATGAAACAAACCACATAAGACAATTTGTTGAGAAAAATGAATCTGATTGTATTAATTCAAATGAAGAAGAACTTTACAACCTATGCCTTGATGTTATACAAGCTCCTCCCAGGGTCCGACAAGAAGTCTCCTCTACTTTGACAAGTTTCACTCATTTCCCAATGAAACCAAAAGGTATGTGATCTCTCCTCTCAAGTTTAACTAGGAAGTCCCAATTCCATCAGCATTTACCCTAAAAAATGTTCAGCTTCTAACCTCCCCAGCAACTGACCCAATGCCTTAATTTATAGTGCAATGGGGGGAAGTTACTAGGTCCTCCTTCAAAGGGATAAAGCCCTCCTTCAAAGGGGGGATAACTCCTCCTAACAAGGGATTAGCTCCTTCTCCTTTGGGATGCATGAACCACCTTGGAGCGAATAATCCATGTCAAAATTCCTTCTAGAAACATCTAGAATCAACCCAAAGTGAGTTTGTTAAGATAAAATTGCGCCTTTTGACTTTCACAGGGGTACGCACCCACCCTTTAAGACAGAGCATACAAGTACACAGGTAATATGAACAAAGGGTGCGGGCTCGCAGGCAAAAGTGAGAGAAAGTGCGAAACCAGAGTAATATTGATTTTCAATGTCTTTCTCTCATTTGCAAAGCTTGACATGAAGAGCTAAGGTCTGAGACTTGCTTAGGAGGATAGTATAAGTGATGATAGACCCATAATGACTGCAAATAGTCACGGTGACAATATTTTTGTGTAACATCTTCCATTCTTCATTGGACACTCCCATTGGTTTAGTACTTGGATCTACTATGATCCACTGACCTTTATTCACCAATAGATCCTCCATCTTGAGTTTACAAAACTCAAAACTCTGACCATTAAATTTCTCGATCTCTATCTTTCCACTGCTCACCATCTTCTTTCACCACTAGAATCAATCTTGCAGATCTTCCACTGAACAAGGTCTACCACAGGCCTGAGCGAAACATCTTAGCAACAAAGGTGTCCCCTTGAAGCCAAAACAACTCTGATACCAAATGTAGGTTTTAACCCCTTAGAGAAATTACTTACGTACGAATTCTAAAACACAGAAAATAAACAATGTGAGAGCATAACAGATAAAACACATATACACAGAGATTTTCCCCTGGATCCCAAAACTAGGACTACCAGCTTGATTTTTCATTATGTTCCTTTGAATGTTACAATACATATTTATACATGTCGAAGCATCCAATACCATGGACCAAAAACCATCACGTCCAAAACCACAGACCAGGTAGGTTTGCCCAACATAATATAGGGTCTAAAAAACAAAATTTTCTGGGGAACTACCATGGACCCCATAGAGGGGGGTTACTTGCACCCCTGAAACCCCTTGTGACCCCCCTGCTACACAATCAATGCAATGAAGGGTGGCTCCGCCCCCCCTCTAACCCCCCGATTAACTATGTGGGCTAGTCATGGAAAGAATATAACACAACCCAACATAACTTTGTTTTTCGAATTTTTACTATGATGTTTCACCGAGCTAGTCGAATAATGAATTTATATTAATAATTTAATATTGTATTGACTTATTGAATTTACTTTGGAGGTCAGTGATTCCTTCTGGTTTAAAATATATTGAGAGATAGTTATAGTGTTTCTTTTGTTATGTATCATGTATTTATGGATATTAACATTGGATTAAAAGGATATCAATATATATGCTTTAAGTAATTTTTGTTATTTCATACCATAATGTATTATATGATTTGTAGTTACGTGCATCATTTGTATTTATAAGTTTTATATAAGTTGTGGTCACATGTATCTTTTTGACTTATCAATTTTTATTTTTATAAACATTAATTTAAGTTTATTATTTTGTTTAGTCTTGCATTGCATTGATTTTACTTGAATAATCAATGCTTGCATTATCCCTCTTGTTGAGAGTAGCATAGGATATTTTTTTTTTTAATTAGATTATTTCATAATATTGATGATAACAATGTCCATGGTTGTCCAAACTTATATCGATATTTTCTATTGAAATATGCACTTGTAAGACTATAATGATAAACACTCATATAATGTAGTAAATTGCAATGAAATATGCATATCAAATATATGATCAAAAAAATCAATACGATATATATTTACCCAACACAAGAAATAAAGGCCATAAACATCCATCAAATATAAATAATTTAATTAAAAGGTTTCACACAATGGAATTTTTCATCAAATAATTATTCACAAAGCTCATATACTTTTCCATGAAAAGATTGAATGATTAAACTACATTAAAATGGGTAGTTAATACAATATTAACCTCATTTTATAAACCCTACGATACATATCAAATGCTTAAAGACTGCTATGGAACTAACCATAGGTTTGGTTCAAGAATTGGTGCAACAAATTTACTACGAAAATTTTGTACTCCAAGGCCTAATATAAAGTTAATTGTAACGAATGAAAAATTGGCCATCATATCGACATAGTTTCATATACCGAGAAACCTAAGTACCCAACCATGGTGCTCATTAGTTCTCTAAGAAAATAGCCAAGATATGGGACGTGTCCACATTAATCTTAAATTCTTTGACTAGCCAATCTATGGACCTATGTTGCAACATTAATCTAATAGTGTTTTATAAAGGAAAAAAAAGGGAACAAAATATGTAGCTAAATTTCCCTTCCATCTATGCCACACCTTACCATGTAGAACCATGAGTGACTTTTTTACATTGTATACTATTGTCACATATTGCTACAAAATATCAACAAGATATGATGATACATATGACAAGAATACTTTCTTCCTCATTTGCAATCATCCACATATTTGGTATCTTTGTCTGAATCTTCCACATATATTTTCTACGCATTGTCTTGAAATGGATTTCCAATACCAAAACCTACATGTAAAAAATTCATAAATGAGTTGGCAAGATCACAACTGAAGGTAGTGTTATGATCAATTATGACATTTGCACCTATCAATCGAATGAATTACACTACAACATTATTTTTTATCAAGGAAAAATTAGAGGGAAGAAAACACACAAATAGACTTCTCTTCCAACTACACCACACCTTACCTAGCACACTCATGATTGATTTTTATATTACATAGTATTGTTAAACAAGGTTACAAAACTTTAACAAGAGATAATAATACATATGTTAGGAATACTTTCTTCCTCCTTTCTAATCATGTAAACACCTAGTGCCATTGTCCAACTCGCCCATGTTGTATCATCTTGATCATTCCTTTCATTATTCATGCAACATAAGAGGACCATCCATGTACATAGGGAATATTTGAAAACTTAAGAAAAAAAAGAAAAAAATAGAGAAGGAAAGAAAAAAGAAGAGGTAAAGGAGACAGGGAAAATAGAAAAAGGAATATGGGAATGGAGTAACATTACTTTCTTCGAAAATGTTTCATAAGTCTTAATGTATGTAGGTGTTAAATTGTGGACTTCCCCCACATGTTACATCAAATGATTAAAGAGCATGCCTTTGTGAGGTGGATCACCATAAATTTTGGAGTGGCCCAATCCCGGTGAGGTTCAAGTGGGGTAACAAGCATGTCTATTAATCTAGCACCTATCCCTTGGAGAGTCAAATTCAAAAAGTAGAGCGTGACTGATCAACAACGAGGATTGATTTTGGGGGGTTGAGCCTTGTATTTGAACCCATCCAGGCACCTCGCTAGAGGGTAGTAAACAAGAATGGCACTCGTCATGCCAACAAGGTAGAAATGTCACCAAGTAGGGACCACCCATCAGGTGAGCATGATAAACAAGCATGAAATCTCATAGGTTATTCATCCCTTGCTTCTTAGCTAATATGGCCACACCATGTGCCACCTCCATGTCACCCCCTTGTTTTACCCTCCCACACTCCATAAATCAATTGTTTCCATTCAAATTCATCTATTTTCTATTGTTTTACTTGTTCGCAATGTTGTTCACCCAAACATGGAACAACATAGAGCCCTCCTCATGCCCACAACATTCGACCTCCTCTAGTTACTAGGTAATCCATAATATCTTATCCTCATAATGTCATTATCATGATTAAAACAAATAAATATGCACCAAATACTCTCAAACCCCAAGAGTTGAAACCCTAGGGCCACATAGAATGCCTTATGGACACTGAGGCAGAGGTGCATGACCACTTTTGCCTCCTGTACATGTCAGACCCTTGTTTTAACTTATATGGTAGCTACCTGAATAAATAAGACATGTTCTGAGTCATCGAATCTAGGTTATACTACCTTATCTCCCTGACCATATACCCATTCCATGAGTTTGTGTCTTGCCTTATGGCCACCTACATTAAGGAGAAAAACTTCCACAACTGATCCACCAATTCCAAAAATCACCCTAGAATTGATCCAAAATACCTTTGTTTACCCAAAATCCCCTATCCTAGATAAATTCACAGAGACCACCATCATTTCCAATTTTAATGGACTTTCAGTTACAGAAAGACAAGCCTTATTCCAACATATTTCAGCTCCCAATGCTCAATTTCCCTCAAATTCAAAAACATTTCCTATTTCCTTGTTCTCAGAAACTCTGCAACCTATTTTTTTTGTAATTATACTATTGTTAGGTGAGCATGAAACAACCAATGTCAGAAAATCTAATTTAGGGTTCTTAAACTTAATGATGAATCCTTAAATTGTTCTTGACATTCCTGCATTTCTTGTAGAAGCTATCAAATTTCATTTTAACCACTTTTACCTTGACTCCTATTTTAGAGACTATTCCATATTGATCTACTTATTCCTATACACTCATGTGGATGAATTTGACTACCTAGGCTTGAGCATTATAGACTTTAACAAGCAGAGAAAATATGTAGTTGTTTGCGACAATGCTCTGAAGAAGAATTATAACAATAAGGGGTTTTCCTAGTTTATTTCCTCCCTTATGTCCACTGCATATAAGACCATCAACAATGCCTCTCCCCCTATATTCTTTCCTCAACAGAAAGAGATCCTTCATCTTAGCAAGGATAATAGGGTAGGTGACTGGTTTCTATTTGTAGATTATATTTAAATTTGAGTGTATGGATTTGAACTACCTCCTTATCAATTACTTGTGTTTATTCCTATGAGGATATTTATCTTAGAGTTTATAAGGAAAATCTTAAATGTTGATTAAATCCACTTTGTCCTTACCAAGAAAGGTTATATGTTTAAGCTTGGAAGAGTTGTGGGCCCTTTCATTGTAAACACTATGCAAGCCTTCCAATAGGTAGAAGATATGTTAAAGGAATTAAACTTTGAAATAAGAGAAGTTTGGCACTATGATCCTCAAGAAATTTTATCTAAGAGGAGGAGAGAAATCAATGATTTTCCTTATGAACACGAATCTCAACTTAAGCTGGAGTGGAAAGATAATTTAGAATCCTGGCCTATCAATATAGAAATGGGGGTTGAGACACCAAGAAAAAAAAAAAAAAGCCCAGAAAAGGGGTTGTGATGCGGTTCGAGACATGATGATGGAGGATGCACCATCAACTTAAAAGGCCAAACTATAGGAAAAAAATGATGAAAATATTGAAGTTAGATTGACTAAGGGAAATATGGACCATCCAAGTTTCCATGTGTTCTTAGCAAACCCACAATAGGCTGCGACCTCGAGCTCAACTGAGGTAGAAATCCTTGGCCCATTGGGAAGCACATCAATAGCAGGCCCTAAATGGGAGGAAGAGAAGATGACAAAGGAGAGGAACAAGAAGTTTAGGGATGAAATGCTATCACAGTTTGCATCTCAAAAAGTCCCATACCAAACTATGATCTTTTCTACCATGGACCTGGAAAGAAACCAAAAGGAATTTTTATCATATCATCATTCAGTGCAGTCCATTCCATTTAGACCATAATTCAGTACCATTGATTATCATTGGACATGGCTAGTGTTCCATTTTAAGACAAGATCAACTTGTACAGGAAAGCAGGCGAGATGATCTAAAGCGATTTGAGCAAATGAGCCTTGGCACCCAAAGCCCAAGAGTTGAAACCCAAAGAGTTAGGGGACCACCTGTCAGGTGAGCATGGCAAATGAGCATGAAATATCATAGGTTATTCACCCCTTGCTTCTCGTCCAATATGACCATGCCACATTCCACTTACATGTCACCGCCTTGTTTTACCCACCCACACTCCATAAATCAACTATTACCATTCAAATTCATCTATTTTCTTTTGTTTCATCTGTTCGCAATGTCATTCATCGAAACATCGGCATACACAAAGCCCTCCTCATTCCCACAACATCCGACTGCCTCTGGTTACTAGGTAATCCATAGTATCTTGTCCTCATAGTGTCATTACCATGATTAAAATAAAGAAATCTACACCAAAGACTCCCAAACCCCAAGAGTTGAAACCCTTCGGCCACATAGAACCCCTTATGGAAACTGAGGCAGAGGTGCATGAACCCTTGTGGCTCATGCACATGTTAGACCTCTATTTTGACTTACATGGTAGCTAAATGAACAAATATGACTTGTTTTCATTTTTCAAATCTAGGTTATACTACCTCATCACCTCAACATTATACCCAATCCCTGAGTTCGTGTCTTGTGTTATGGCTACCTAAATTAAGGAGAAACACTATTGCATCTCATCCACCCGCGAGAAAATTCTGGAAGTCACCCCAAAATTGATCCAAAACACCTTTGTTTACCCAAAATCCCTTAACCTAGACAAATTCACAGAGATCACCCTCATTTCGAATTTTAGCGGACTCTCAGTTGCAGAAATACATGCCTTATTCCAACGAATTTCATCTTCCAATGCTCAATTTCCCTCAAAATCAACAACATTCCCTAATTCCTTGTTTTCAGAAACTGTGCAATGTATTTTTGTCATAATTTTGTTGTTGTTAGGTGAGGATGAAACGACAAATGTCACCAAATATACTCTAGGGTTCTTAAATTTAATGATGAATCTTGACATTGTTCTTCATATTCTTTAATTTCTTGCTAAAGCTATCAAGTTTTTGTTTAACCACTTTTACATTACTTCCTATTTCAAATACTATTCCATACTGATCTACTTGTTCCTGTACACTCAAGTGGAGGAATTTCACTACCTAGGCCTGAGCATTATAAACTCTAACAAGTAGAAACAATTTGTAGTTGATTAGGACAATTCTCTAAAGAAGAAGTATAAAAGTAAAGGGTTTTCCTAGTTTATTTCCACCTTTATGTCCACTGCATATAAGATCATCAATATTGTCTCCCCCCCCAAAGTCTTACCTTAGTAGAAAGAGCTCCTTGGGCTTAGCAAGGGTACTAGGGTGGGTGATTGGTTCCTATTTGAAGATTATATTGAGATCAGAGTGTAAGGATTTGAACTACCTCCTTATAATTACCCGTGTTTATGCCTATGAGGATCTTTTCCTTAGAGTTTGTTAGGAAAAGCTTAAATGTTGACCAAATCCACTTTATCCTTGCCAAGAAAGGTTGTATGTTTAATCTTGGAAGAACTGTGGGCCCTTTCATTGTGAACACTAGGCAAGCCTTCCAACAGGTAGAAGATATGTTAAGGTAATTAATCTTTGAAATAGGAGAAGTTTGGCACTATAATCATCACAATATTTTATCTAAGACGAGGAGAGAAATAAATGATTTTTCTTATGAACATGAATCTAAAATTGAGTTGGAGTGGAAAGAGAATTTAGACTCTTGCCTTATTAATATAGAAATGGAGGTTGAGACACTAAGCGCAAAAGAGAAATCCTAGAAAAGGAGTGTCGATGAGGCTGGAGACATGGTGATGGAGGATGCACCATCAACTAAAAATGCCAAACTACAATAACAAAACTATGAAGAGATTCAAGTCAAATTGACTAAGGGAAATATGGATGAGGCAAGTTTCCAAGTGATCTTAGAATACCCACAATAGGTTGCCACCTCTAGCAAAACTGAGGTAGAAATTCTTGGCTCATTAGGAAGAACATCATCCGTAGACCCTAAATTGGAGGAAGGGAAGATGATAGAGGATAGGAACAAGAAGATTAAGGATGAAATTCTATCACAACTAGCATCTCATTTTGTCAAATACCAAACCAGGGTTTTTCCTCTCATGGACATGGAAAGAAAACAAATGAAGTTTTCATTATATCATCCTTCAGTAGTCCTTTTCATCTAGACAACAATTCAATACAGTCGATTTGTCATTGGACATGGATAGTGTTCCCTTGAAATACAATATCAACTTGTGCATGCAAGTAGGGGAGATGATCTACATTGAGTTGAGCAAGTGAGCCTTGACTATCAGTAAGGTAGAAAAATTATTGGAGAAAGTTTCCACCAAAATAAAACAGGAGAAGGCTAATTCAAGAGCCCTTCATTTGAAAAATGAGGGCTTTAAGAAGTTAATTTTCAAACTTTGGGTAGACCTAAATTAGAATTTATTGTGGATACCATTATACAAGGCTCACAATCCAAGATTTAGTCTTTGAGGAAACATCTTAAGATCCCTGCAACAAAACATGTACATATAAAGGAGTTGGTCCAGGTAGAAAATTAGAAGGAAATTATGGCCAAAGAATTGATAGAGAGAAATAATGAGGTAGTGGCTCTCAAGAAGAAGTTTGCAGAGCTTCAACAGAGAATTAGTTCTCACATTTGTGTTGTGTTTATGTCATAAAACCCAAAGAACCCCACAGAACAATTGACCAAAGCTCTTTTTAATTTGTAACTATCAGAGAGTGAGCTCAAAAAAACACAGATTGAACTGGACAATACGAAGTATCTTCTCTTAAAGAAGGAGAAACATCTCGAGACAACCAGGGGAAGTGTGGAACATGCCAACATAGATTTGTAAGTTGTGCACAATGAGATCAAAGAGATAAATAATAAATTGAAAGGTAATATGCATCTCATCCAAGCACGAAAAATAATATGGGATGGGATAATTTCTAAGGTTAAGAACATATGGGAGCACTTGAATTTAGTTGCATAACAGAAAACTGTAGTCAAGAACATTGAATTTTTCATCTTGTCACCCAAGAATAAGGATGTTGAAAATGCGAGGACTGTAGAAAAATTCAACATTTATGTCAATGAAAAATCATGCAATGACTTGAGATGTTATGCAATCATCTCACAAAAATGATAGATCAACGAATAAAAAATTAGCCTCTTCAAGGGGGAAACCTCCTTTACATTACATAAATTAACAATTATTGGATGATACAAATGAAAAGACCTCCTTTGTATATATAGGAATCTAAGGGGTTACAATATAATCAAGGCCTACATAACAATAATAATGTAAGTGCACAACAATAAAAATAGTGGGATTCTATGGGGCACAACAATAACAATATGGGGGATACATGGGCACACAAATAACAATAAGGGGTGTACAATAGTATTATAAGGACCTAACATGCCCCTGTCCTTCAAGAAAGTGTTGTCCTCACCGCTTGAGTAGTTTTGGATGCTTCTGTATAAAATTCTCATCCTCCCATGTGGAATATTCAAGAGGTAAGTTCTTCCACGTAATGAGATGCTCTAAAATTGATCGATTTTGTAGCTTTCAGTTTCTTGTTTTCATGACTGCTTCATGCTCAGATATGATTTTTACTTCTTTTTCAAGTTTTGGCAACACTATTTGAACTAGAATCTTCTCGCCGATAACCTTCTTTAAGCATGTAACTGTTGAAATATGGCAACAAGAATATTCCAATTTAATTTTTCCTTGAATTAAATTGTGAATTAAAATCGAATTTAGTCTTAACAGCTACTTGGAAATAATTAATTAATTCATTTTGAATTAATTAGTTGGAGACATTCAAGTTAGAAGTCTTTCTGAAGTCATGCAAGAGTTATCTCTTAAATTAAGGAGATAAGATTGAGTTATATTTGAGTTGTAATTAATTAACTCAGTTTACTGAGTTAAGTCTAGTTAAATTAGTTCCAAACTATTTGAGGAACTAAGTGTGAGTTATCAGTCAATTGATGCATGCATGCATCCAACTAGTGCTACTCTAGTTAACTGAAGATTCCCTCATCAGAAACTCATGCATGTCTATTTTGAGAAACACCCAGTTGAGATTAATGTCAAGGACAATATACTATCAATTGCATGTGTTTTCTTATTAAGAAAACTCATGCATGCAGTCAAGGAATCATTCCTTGAGGATTGCACAGTTTTGACAGTGTGTGAGAAAGTGTTACACTTGGTAACAGGAGAATCATCCACAAGGAATAGTGCAAGGAAATAGGAGCTTGGAGGGCAGAGGAAGGCTGGAGAGAAGCCAATATTTCCTATGAGCATCTATGAGGATTGTACTGAGAGCTGGCTAGCTGTGAGAGCTAAGGCTTTGTATAATTCCTATGTATTTCCACCTTGTATGATAATAAAGATAGTGGGGTTTTGAGATGAGGTTTTCCCCAAAGTATTTTCATGTGTATTGTGCCATTGGTTCTTCTTCTTCTGGTTATATTGTTAAGCTTGATCTTTAAGCTTCCACAAATTGATAATAGAATTAGGTTATAATATTTTTCTTTGATCTATATTGCATTATCGGGTTAACCTACAACATATTTTATACATGCTATCAGAGGGATAGATTTGTAGGAAATTTCTACAGGAACATGGAAAACTAGGTGTACATGGGAAGATGAAAGAAGCTCCAATTTGTATTCCATAGTACCAATATTTTGCAACACCTTGTAAGGACCATAATACTTGGGTGATAATTTATTATCCTTATTATATTTCTTGAGAGACATTTGATTGTATGGTTTTACCCGTAAAAATACCCAACCACCTACATCAAAACATCTTTTACTCCGATATTGATCTGCTTTTTCTTTCATCCAATTATGCACCAGAGTGAAGTTATCCTTTAAGAGTTGGATAACTTGTTGTTGATGCTCAATTTGATCTTACACGACTTGAACCTTAGAATTTTCTCTTAAACATTATGTGATGAATGGTGGACGATATCCATAAAGTGCCATAAATGGGGTAATTGTTTCTACAGTATGGAAGGAAGTGTTATACCACAATTCAGCTAGATGTAACCACTTGACCCATTGTGTTTGTTTATCATATAAAAATAAATAAATGTATCCTTCCAAAAATTTGTTAACTATCTCAAATTTCCCATCCAATTGAGGATGATAAGATGAGCTATGAGGTAATTGAGTACCAAGACAAAAAAAATAATTTCTTCCAAAAATTTCTAGTGAAAATAGGATCTCTGGCACTTGCTATAATCTTTGGGTTTCCATGTATATTTTGAATTGTTTCCATACATGCAGTAGCAACTGTACTGGCTTTAAAAGGATGAGATAATGCACAAAAGTGTGCATACTAGGTAATTCTCTCAACTACCACCATGATGACACTCTTTCCTTTAGACTTGGGTAAACCTATGATAAAATTCATTGAGACCTCCTTCCAACACTGACTTGGAATGAATAAGGTTGTAATAGACTTGGGGTCTTAATGGCCTCAACTTTATTTTGTTGGAAAACCAAACATTCTACCATAAAATTCTGAATATAAGATTTAAGGCCATCCCAAAAAAAATCCTTCATGACTCTATGGTAAGTTTTTAAAAATAATGAGTGCCCTCCTAAGGGAGAGGTGTGCAATTCCATTAGAATATTTTTTTTGAGTTGGGATTCTTACAAAGGTATAAGCGATCTTTGTACCATAATGAATCATTCTTCCAGCTAAATGTATTAGATATATTGGGATCTTGCTGCAACTTTTGAATGAGTGACAACACCTATTCATCATTCGTCTATTCATCCCTTTCTCTGGCTATCCACTCAAGTTGGATAATAGAAATGGAACAAAGAAATACTTCCACATCCTCATCCTTTCTTAAGAGTGCATCTGCAACAAAAATTTTCTTTCATTTTTTCTTGATGATTTCAAACTCATAACCCAACATCTTTGTCACCCATTTTTTCTTCTCTTTTGAAGGTAATATTTGTTCCAAAAAGTATTTAAGGCTATCATGATTTGTTTTTACCTTGAAGTGTCTTCCCATTAGGTAAGGTCATGATTTCTTTAGTGCATGTAGTATTGCCAACATTTCTTTCTCATAAATAGGTTTGTGTAAATACTTTCTTTTGATTAGATGACTTTGAAAAGAAGTGGGTATTCCTTCCTACATTCAAACAACACCAATTCCATTTCCCGAGGCATCACATTCTATAATAAATGTTTTTGTGAATTATGGCATAGCTAAGGTGCTTGGAACATTGCCTCTTTAAGATGTTCAAAGGCCTTTGTTGCTTCTAGAGTCCAAGAAAATGCATCTTTCATCAGTAATGATGTTAGAGGTGCCGCTATTCTCCCATAATTCTTAATAAACTTGTGATAATACCCTGTCAGCCCGAGAAATCCTTGAACATGCTTTATGGTTGTGGCGATTTTCCATTTGTTGATGGATTTAATTTTATTTGGGTTTAACTTAACACCCTCATGAGATACAATATAACCCAAATATTCCACCTCCTCTACTCCAAAGAAACATTTGGAGGTTTTTGCATATAATTGTTTCTCCTCCAATAGTTGATCACCTTGTCCACATGTTGAACATGATCCTTCCAAGACATTTTATAGATTAGTATATCATAAAAAAATACTAACATGGTTTTCTAAGGAAGGGTTTGGAAATCAAATTCATCAAACCTTGAAATGTGGAAGGTGCATTAGTAAGGCCAAAAAGCATGACCAAAAATTCATAATGACCCTCATGAGTTCTTAATGTTGTTTTCAAAATGTCTTCACTCTTCATTCTATTTTGATGATATCTTGAATGAAGGTCCATCTTGGTGAAGTTCATTGCTCCATGTAATTCATCCAACAATTCATCAATAACAGGAATGGGAAATTTTTCTTCAATAAATATTTTTTGAGCTCCCTATAATCCATACACATAATCCATGATCCATCCTCCTTATGCACTAATACTACTGGAGCAAAGGAAGAACTTTGACTAGGTTGAATTATACTAGCCTCTATAATTTTTGCAACCATACATCCAATTTCACTCTTTTGCACATAAGGATTCTTGTAAGGCATGATGTTTGGAGGAATACTTCTTGGAATCAAATGAATATCTTGATCATGATCATGAATAGGTGGGAGGAATTTGGTAGTCTCAAACACCTCAGAATGATTTTCCAATTATTTTTGGAGATCTAGAGAAATATATGATTTCAATGTTTGAACCTCTAGTGAGAATAATTGTGTAATTAGCCATTTTTTTATTTCTTCAGAAGATTTATCTTGCCATTAGAGTTAATTATCTTTCCTGGTTTCCCTGAGACACCACTTAATTCAAATTTCTTTCCTTTTGTTATCCATGAGAACCACTAGAAATACTTTTTAGTTTTATTAGTCAAGGTTTTCCATCACTGATCTTTGCATCTATTTGTTGTTTTTATGAAAGAGGTTGTTGTGCTTCGGATTTGGATATTAAAGAAGGAATGATAGGTATATTCTAATTGTTTTGGAGAAATTCCCATATTCTCTAAAACCCATTTCTCTCACTCATCCCATTTAATCCGCAGACCCATTTCCAACTCTAGCTATAACCCATTTTTCAACTCTAGCCATAATCCCTTTGTATTTCTAACTCTGGTTGCATTTCCACATTTTCCTTTGTAATACTTCAAAACCTTCATAAAACATGTAACGGTCCTTTTATAAGTCTTAGATCCAAAAACATATCGTTGTCGGCCCTTTTCCATTTTGCAATACATATCTGCTCATCGCATTTTCCTTTTGCGACTGTGATATCGCATATCGCAAAATATTCCCATCTACTGCAATTAAGTTCCTCCTTCCATTGGCCAATTGCGATATTTCTTTCCTTTTCGATATCACATAACTCTTCCACTTGCCGATTGTGATATCGTCCCGCTTGCTGATTGGACCCCTCCATCGATATCACATATCGCAAAACCCTCCGTTGATATCACATGTAGAAACATCCTCTACTGATTGTGATATCACAAGTCTTTCCTACGCCTTGCCGATTGCAATATCTATTCCATTTTCGATTGCGATAACCTTCTCCCACTGATTGTGAGATCACAATCAGGCATCGCACCATCATAAGTTCGTCCTCCTCAAAGTTCTTTCTGACTTGCGATTATGATGTGTGAGAACCCTCCTGGATTTGCTATTTTATGTGATGTGTTCTATAAACCATCATGTCCTGAAAATCGGGAAGTTACCATGAACCAGTGTTAAAAGTGCCTTCTCCTTTCTTGCGATTTCGAAGTAAAAAGGGCCAGATCAACGACCCAGATCGTGAATATTAAAATATCTATTCCGCTTCTACTTTGTGAGACAACTAGGATGTTTTTCAATGTTTCTTCAATACCGTGGTCATTAAATGAAATGCGGGAAAAGAGGGCAACAAGACATAGAGGGAAGCGAAACATATAGGATAACAAGGCACTCTCAACACATTTTACCAAAAACAACACAACAAGATTTTGAAGAGCCAGATGTTCGAGTTTCCACAAATATAGTGCCACGCTACAACAATTTGATTTTCCTAAATAATTGTAACTATTAGATAGGTTTTATTCATATGACTTCCATTTGTATTTGAACTTTGTTGTAATAGAAATTCCTATGAAGGCTCAAATTTTTATTAATGATATAGAATTTGATCTCATAGATATTGATGGAATCTAGCCCAGGTGGCATATTTTGTAAAAAGAGATATTTCTCTATAAATACGTAGATTCTCGACTCTGCATAAGTGGGGGGGCGGGGGGCAATCGATGATGTGAAGAAAACTGTTGTAAATTTTTCAGTTAATAGAAATACAGTTTGCAATAATACTGTATTTTAACCTTAGATTCATTTTGGTTTCAGTTCCATCTTATGTTGTTAGTAGTTTTCAGAGCTCATTTGATTACTTGGAATTCAATGTTGCATTGCTCTAACTTCCTTCAATTTGATGTGATTACTATGAATGTCCATTTCCACATTAGTAAACTAAAGATGCCCTAGATTCCATAAAACAATGTTGTTTTTTGTTGTTTTTCTTTAATTGATTCCACACTGAATGGTGTATATCCTCACACTTTCACTTGAAAATCACATAGAAAACCAGAGTTAACCATTTGTATTTTAAAAAAAATTACTGAGAGAGCCCTCTCAGATTAGAAGGGCTAACTTCCAATGAAAATCTAGTTCGAAATAGTTACCCTAGGTTGAAGGATTGACACAACCCAACCCCCACTAGCCTAGTTGATAACACCTTCCCAAAAACAACTAAAGAAAAGTTCTTGAAAATTGAAAGTTATCGTCCCCAAAGATTGTAACCAGTGTATTCCTAGTACAACATCAACACCACCCATTGGAATGGAAACAATTGTACTATTCAATACATATTTCCCCATGGTTAGCTTAATATTATGGAACTTTCCATAGAAATGTATAGTTCCTCCATTTGCAACCATTACTTGACATTATGGTGCTGGATACAAGAATCAATCCAATTCCTTTGTTATCTTACAATGAATAAAATTATGGGTACTACCTAAATCAATCAACTCTATTACCTTTTTCTTCTTGACATATCCTTCCATCTTGAGAGTTTTAGGATTGATAATTATTTCTAATGCAATACAAGATATGGTCGGATTCATTTCTTCTTTTGATGGGGTTTGTTTCTAGTGCATGTCCTCTTCTTTTGATGTTTCTTGTTCCTTTTCTTCCTCCTCTTCACAATATATGTAAAATAATTTCTTCTCAGCACACTTATGACCTTTAGTGTATTTTCTACCACAACTATAACAAAGCCATTTTTCTCTTTTTTCCTCCAATTATTTAAGTGTCAACCTTGTAGGTTGTGGAAGAATAGAAGCAACAACACTTTCATATTTATTGTTGCGAGTGGAAGACTTCCTTGTTGCCATAATTTTTCTTCCAAGTTTTGTTGCCACCCTGAATGTGTTTCCCAATGAATTACCCTAATATTCAATTTTGGGAAGTCTTCAATGCGCTTCACCATTGAACCCTTTTGTTTGAGATTTATCAATTGGCTAAAGAAGGTGTTACTCTTTGTATGTTCATAATGTGCTATCATTTCCACTGTAAAAATTGACCAGGTGACAAGTGGTTTATAAGAACAAAGCCATCTATACCATACAAATTGATTGGGTTCCAAATATAAAGATGCAATACATACCTTTTATCCGGGTTTCACATCTTGTAGATCAAAATATTGCACCATATGTATTATCCATGTTACTATATCATTGCCATCAAACTTCCTCATATTTATCTTTGAAATGTCGTGGCTCTTAAACCCCACAATGGATTCTCTAAAATTGTAATTCATATTCTTTTTTTCCTCATCATGACTTTCATGGATTACCTCGTCACCACTAGGAAGCCTTTCTTGTAACAAATTTTTCAACCCTTCTAACTTGACATTCATTGCATCCATGTCTACCTTAAAAACCTACATGTATCCTTTTATACCATCCATGTCACATTTTATTTCTGCTTTTAAACCATCCATGTCCCCTTTTAGTGCATCGTTGGTTGCTCTTTGTGAGAGCGAAATTTGTTTCACTTGGTCCTATAATTTTGATATATCTGCTTCAATTATTCATCTTCATGCATCATAGTAGAGTTTTCTGAGGTATTAATGGGTGTAGAATTATTTTATTTGGGAGGAATTTTAGAACCTAATACTGATATATATGCTTCAATATTCCCTTGGAATCACATAAAACTATTTTTTCAAATAAAAGTTATGCAATTAAAAAAAAAAAATACACACTTTTTTCTTGCTTTTAGGAGCTCGATCTTTAAATAGTTGTAACTTTTAAATTTCGGATCTCCAAGGTCTCAAATTGCTTCCTATAGTATCCATTTGAGTATTTTTTTTCCAACGCCACAAGTCAGACCAAAATTAGATTCTTCAAGGTATTGTTATGTTAAATCTCCCACAATGACCTGATTATGGACTGATTCAGAAGAGTAAACTTGTACGTAATGTCACGTGTAACTATTTTAGCCTTCGGCCCTGAAATTGATATAAAATAAACTACACTCTGTTCTCTTCCTCTCACAATTTCCAAAATTTCAAACCGATGGAAAATATTATGTGATGTTAAATAGTACCTATGATATGTTAAGTTAGAAGCCTTAAATGCACTTCATTATTTATGCATCTCACTTTCTTACTTTAACCTATGATTCTACTGAAATCTAGTGCATATGATTATGGTTCAACCCTTTGCACTTGTTTTCTTTCCTTGAATTTCCTCTTTCACCTATACTACAATAGTCAATGGAATTGCACTTTCTATATGTAGGCCACCAGATTTGCCCATAAACTCTTTGTAATGTCACATCGTTTATGTATAAATTGAATGTACCTCTAAGTAGGATATTTGGACCAAAATTTACCAATTCATAGATAATCCTTGAGCGGAATGGATAAATCCTTAAGACATGTTAAGATGTCATAGGAATTAAACTCTCTTCAACCGAGAGGTTAACTCTACAAACCAAATCATATTCTATCATCATTTCCAGGGAACAAATCAAAATATATTTCCCTGAGTATGAATTTTGTGCATTCCTTTGTTTGGTGAGAAAGGGAAGTGTGGGTTATGATATCTCACCTATGGGGGTTTTTAGATTGTAATCCTACCTTTTAGGAGGCCTCATACTCATTCAAATACTTCTTAGCATAAAAGTGCTCATGTCGCTAACCCAGAAAGAATTATCTCCAAGAGAATCTGGAAAGAAAGACCCCCAAAAATCCAGATCCAATTGTTTTTTCCACATAAATCTCAAATTCTAGTTCCTAGAGTGAGACAAATTCTCCTCAAACCTCATCTAGGGTTTTAGAATTTTCAAAGAAATGTTTTCCCACACTAGGCTTTTACTTTTCAAAACCTAAGTCTGAGGAAATCTCTATCAACCCTCATTCTTTCACACTTCATACCTTCCCTAGAGTCGAAGAAATTAAACATATTCTCACTCCTAGAACATCTCAAGCTTCTATAGTTGTTTCACACCCAATTTCAATAGTTATTGTCCACACTATCCTGCACATTGTTCCTTTAGTGAATATTCTTCAACATCATTTAAAAATGTGGTTGTATCTAGCATTTTTCTCAACAGATATGCCCCTTTTAACTTGCCACAACCCATGAACACAATGTCTTAAGAATACCTTAAACTTCTACCTAGATTCATTGGGGAAGATGATGTGATAGCCCATAAACATATTGAAATTTTTTGTGCCTTTGCAAAAAACTTCAATGTTGAGCATCTAGACGTAGTGTCAGGGTTCAATCTTTGGATGGGGAGGCTAGAAAATGGTTCAAGACTTTGCTTAACATCTCAATCAACACTTGGAAGAATTAGAGAACGTATTTATGCATAAATAGTGTGAGAAGAAAAATTGAATACTTTCTGACTAAATTTAATGGAATAAAGATAAGACCGAATGCAGATGTCAACAAGTTTATAAAATGATTTAACAAATTCTATAATAGTTTGTATCCTGAGGTTAAACCCCCATAGGCAGTAGCTAAGGTGGTATTTGATGGATCCTTTGAATCAAAACTTGGGTTTGCTCGAATAGAAGGGAAATCCATCACGGTGAATCAGATCCATACCGATGCTTTGGAGGTAGAGGTGAATTTTTCATCCACAAAGAAGTTGAAGGGAAAATTAGAAAATAGTGATAGGAGAAAGGGGAGAAGGAATCTAGTTTCTTTGTGTCAGAAATTGAGATATAAGCACAAAGAGATTTCACAACACAACACAAATCACACTATATTCTTATTCATCACAATAATTACATATATATAGGACATAACACACTGACTTTGACACATCTAGATCATGACTACAACTTACACATAGGAAACCAACTACTTCTAGATTGACACCTAGGGACTCACAATGACAACTATACATGACATGGAAGCATTACATCCAACACCCTCCCTTAACGCTTACATGGAAAAAATTGAAAACACATATTACAACAACAATATGATATCTATCTCATTGGTCTTCATCAGCACTCACATCCACTATGGAATCTCAAAAACATCGCTCTTTCTTCACCACCACATCTTCGAGCTACCACTTGACCTCCATTTAAAACATAACTACCTCTAATCATCGTTGATGAAATCTGTACAATTGACACTTTTGAACTACCATGAAGAATAGGCTAGATATTGAATATCTATATGGGCATGCTTCCATGCTAGTAGTATGCATCAAAATACATACTTCTAGTTATATAGGTAACTTGTCTATGTGTTGCGTTTATCCAACAGTCCAGCATACAACTGACATTTTTGACATATACACTTTTATACATATGAAGAAAACTTGTAACTAATGTTCTTGAAGCACCAAAGAACGACAAGACACATTAGCACATAATAGAGTCAACATGACCAAGTAAGTGATGTGTTCTCTCAGCACTAAAGAACTTTGAGAACCATTAACTTGAAATATTTTTTTCTATTCATTAACTGTTCTTTCAATTTTAGAAATAAAATCATAATATATTTTCAAACCAATTTTCTAAACATGACCAAAAAATATATATTGTAACTACCAAAAAACATACTACAACTGTGACATATCTGTGGCTCTAATGTATTTAACACCACGGACATCAAGTAATGTCATGTGGAGGCTAATTTGGTTATGTTTGCTTTGTTCCTCCTCATGGGCATGCAATCAAAAGTTTGACTTCATAAAACACAAGAACCTTCCACTTTGTCAAAGTTGATGAGCATATTCATGCACCATTTCCAATAAGCATAGTTTGGAGAAACTATGCTAATCAATGCACTCTTGTTGCAAAAATCCTCTAAGTTAGATGACACTTTTCTTGAGATTCGATTGAAATCAAAGCCTATGGTTATCTAGTGGCTTGATCCCATAGGAGAAGATGTTGATCCAATTTCCATTAGAACATGATGCACCATTATCCAATTTCCTAACTTGCATCTCTCGTCCTTGGTACTCGTGGGGGATATTCCAATGAAGTTTTCAAAACCTCTGTATGTTGAGATATCCTAGGCAATCATTCCATTTGGAAAGCCTTCTGTTCAATTCTGAAAATGCTGAACTCAACATTCTCTGCCTCCACAAACATCCTCCTCTCATGATCTTGTGTTTGTATTGATTGTCCCATTGAATATAGTTGGGTAAAGATAGATTTTGGAATACAATGTAGAAAGATCTTAGAAATTTCATGCTCAACTAAGCACACCATTCATTGCTTGTCATTCACGATATGTAGCGGCATCTTATTCTCATAACAAACCAAGGATGTAGGCTTTATGTAGCAGAACTCTTCAACAAGCCAATCCAATCAAACACACATCACATGAGAACCGAGATGTGTGTAACATTGTGGAAAAAGTTTCTTTGCATGAAATTGGCTACCCCTACACCTCAAAGCACATAGATAACTGATCTATGGATCTTAAAAACATAACAAAAAACTCGAGAATTCCATCTGGCTTGGTCGAGAAATTCATGCACTTTGTCCCATGCCTAATGGCCAGTCATGCACTGGCTAAAGGATAGCTTAATACAAAAGCAGTGAGCCATTCTACTTCCACAAGATCAACCGTTAATTGATGATGACCACAACAAAAGGCACTTCTTGATACACAATGTTGAGAATGAAGCCACCCAATTCTCCATAGAAGAGAAATGGCCCGATCTGATGCTATTTGAAGGCAAGAAACCCCCACAATACACAAAAATATAATACAAAATACAAAAGAAAGAAAATATAGTAATATACTCTTACTATCAACGCACTAATCTTATAGTTCAACCCTTAGAACTTTCCATTTTCCTGAGCCCTCTTGTGAGAGAGTCAGGCTCAGATGGGCTTTGATACCATGTTATAAATTGAGAGATAATCACAGAGAGATTGCACAATACAACATAAACCACAATATATTATTATTCATCACAATAGTTACATATATATAGGACATAACACACTTTGACACATCTAGATAATCACTACAACTTACACATAAGAAACCGACTACCTCTAGATTGACACCTAGGGACTCACAACGAAAACTATACATGACATTGAAGCATTACTTCCAACACATAGGTGAAGCCAAGGAGATTCATGAGTTGAAGTAAGATGAGATGAATAAGATAATAATAAACCTCTAAAACAAGCTAGTGAAGTTGGAATTGGAGAAAAAAATCCCCCCAAACAAATGCAACAAGGCCCTAATAGAAATTTCAATCCCAAATATAGGAGACCTCCCTTCCAACTTCTGCATAGAGAAATAAAAGACCAACAAGAGCAAGTACAACCTCCTTTGTATATAGAAGATGACCTTTTTTTTTTTGTAAGTAAGCATTTGTATTAAGAAACAAGAAAATATTTTACAAAAGGACTGCCTGGGAAGACTAGATCCCGAGGCATAGCAGAGGACACAACATCTTGACCAAAAGACCTCCTACAGAACCCCAAAGAAACAGGGCAGCCAGCAAGGATGAACAATCGACCTCGGCTCTGAGGAGTAGACCAGAAGAGAGCAGCGCTACACATGAAGCAAACAGACTGGCTGGGAGGCAAGAGCAAAACTGGGGATTCATCCAGCTTGAGAAGAATCCACAGCTCGGCCCTTTTTACCTTTCTTCTTACCAACTTTGATCCATCCAAATTGATCCTGTATGGATGGCAGAGCTTGCAGACTACGCTGGGCAGACGGGGAGATCTCCTTGTCTGAGTCCGAAGGAGAGGTCTCATGAGAACGTTTCTGAGAGAGCGCAGGGCGGAAGACTCCTCAGGACCCGTTGGGGGTGGGTCTTGAGCCAACAAAGCATCCATCTCGTCTTCATTCAATTCCTCTTCATCTGAGCTGGAACTGAAGTCATCCATGGGGGGAGGGTCACAGGGCTTCCAACTTTTGGATTTCGGCTTAGGAGCTGCCTTCTTCTTATGGGCAGGAGTCGCTGGACACAATCTGTGGAGGTGCCCTAAGAGATGGTAATTTCTGCACGGGAACGTTGTGCTCTCGTAATATAGGGTCTGAGTCCAATGGAATTCTCCGATTTTCAGAATGATCTAATCTGGTAATCCTTTGCTCATTTCTATTTCTACGCAGATTCTGGCAAAGGTGTAGAGACCCTTTTCCCCTCTAGATGTATCTGTAGCTAGATGGCGTCCTAGAGAGTTTCCAATTCCTTCAAACACAACAAAGTGCCATAAATGAACCGCGAGGTTGGGCAATCTAACCCATATGGGAAGCTTGGTAATAACGACTGTAGAAGGGTCAAAATCTGGGAACCAAGGGGTTAAGAAGAGACCCGCCAAGTCCCAAAATCAGGGGCCCTCAGTTAATGCTTTATGGTAATCCTCATTGTCAACGAAGACTACAATGAAAAAGCCTTTGGAACAGAACAAAACCTTGCAATTATTGGTCCAGTTGGAGTGAACCCATTTGTAGAGATCTTCTGTGCGAGGCCATAGCCCATTGAACCTGCAGATAATGCCAAATTCAGAAAACAGTTGGAACTGCATGTCCATCGTTGGATGCACTATTTCAATGGAGGGGGTTTCTTCCAGCTTGTCCACCAAGAAAGGTTTTCGAGCCTGGGCTGGTGAGGCGGAGTTCTTGGTTTTCTGGGCATGGACAACGTCTCTGTAAGAAAATGTTGCTGCTGAAGATGACTGTCCCGACGCTCCCCCTCTCAAGCGAAGGGAGAGAGTGATGGAATCATTTCTTTGAATGCTATAAAAAGAAAGGGGCAATATATCTGCAAGCTGTTTACCTTCGAAGAGGAGCCATTGAGAAGCCGGAGGAATCCCTGTCCTGAGCAACAGCTCTTGCTTGAGGTCTTGAACAAGATCTGAGGAGCTCACCCACTGAAGCAAAGATTTTCCTGAGAGGAGTGCTATTAGGATCTGGAAGGACTCTGATTTCTTTGGCATCTGCAGTCCGCTGCTAGACTGAGACAAGGGGACGCTGGAACAAGCACTACCTGCCAGGGGTTCAGACTCGCCTGTTCTTTATTAACCTGCACTGGGCAGACGTCAATATTAGCCATTTGGAGTGGCTTCAGATCTCTGAAACTGGATGCATCCTTCCTTGCAGGGCACAACAGGGATAGGACTGTCTGCCTGAACTGTGTCTCCCTTCGATTTCTTATAAACCTGCCCCAGGAGACCAGATCCCTGTGTGGTATTTCGTCGAACATTTGCCTTGCATCCTCCCTGCGTAGGCATTTTTCAAGAGTTTTTAGAGCAAGAAAACCTGGAAGCCGATTTACTTCCAGATTTCCACTCCCTGAGTGGCACTCGGATGGAGGCTGTGCCGCAGAGCGAGAGAAATAAATGGAAAAATCCCGGCCTCCGGCCTCTGAGTAGTCCAGGAGAGTGGGAACCGAGTCGGAGGAAAAACTCAACAATAAAATTGTGACTGAGCCGTCTTGCTGAAGGAACATCAGCTGAGCCGCGACCAAGACGCTGACTGCATTCGTGGTTCTGCCAGAAGCCTTACGGAAATATTGGAAAAAGCTGACCCGGAAGAGGTCGAGCTGGTTAAAATCCCAGGGAATGAGAGTTGCCCTTTCGCCGGCTGAAGCATGCTCATAAACTGAGCTGCTCGGAACAAAAAATATAGAAGGCCTGCCGTCCACCGGAACAGGTTCGGGGAGGTGAAACGCCGAAGGGAGACAGGCCCTGGCGGCGCCATTCTGTGAAGCACTGGTTCGCCCAACAACCCTAACTGAGAGCGCCATTTTTTCCCGTACACTTCTAAACAAGACTTATAGAAGATGACCTTGAAGAAGGCATTGAAGACACTTAAAATTTAGGAAAATAAATACTGAACTCTATCAGAAGAGGAGCATGAAGTAGAGATTTAGGGAGGAGAGGAGGATGATCATGATGCTCCTTTGGGTCAAGAAGAAATAGATGATTAATCTAAGAAATTTGTAGACATCATGAATGTTGAGTTACATATTGAGGTTTAGAAAAATATATTAGACACAAGGTCAAGGTGAAGAGCCCACACAACATGCCACACCAAAGAAAATGGTTCAGGGAAAAAAACTCGTTAACTATGACACAACAACTAAAGGATAAACTTCCCATCCTACACATCCCAAGCTTGAATTTGCATATAAAAACCAACAATATTGGAATTGATATTGTCATTGTTGGATGTAGTCTTGATGGTTGGCATTGATGTCAACCTAGTAGTATGATGATAACATGTGATGCAACTGATTGTATATGCATATGTTTGATTAGTTGCATGTGTTATTGGCTTCTGTATGGATCCTATGGAAACTAGAGTAGCTTGGCATGCATGTGGATGATGTGGTATGAGCTAGAATCTATGGATTGTGTGTGGCTTGTTACAGATGGATTTTTTGGTTTCTGCCACTGGTTGCAGTTGTTTTTGTTGTAGATGGCTTATGTGTGGCTTGCTATAGATGGATTTGTTGGGTTGTGCCATTAGTTGTAGATGTTATGTCATGCAACTAGGTTGCAGGGATTATCATATATATGTTGACAATTGTTCAAGAGTTCAGGAAGTGAGGAAGAAGGTTTGTAAAGGTTTGTGCTAAGGTTATTGGTTTTCCTTATACTCTGCATGGAGTGAGTCTAATGCGTGCATTTATAGGCCCTTAACTGTAATGATCCAATCTTATGGGTGCATTTGTAGCTGCATTTTTCATGTTTTGTGTGTGCAGTTTCATTTTTAAGTATGATTTAGATCATTACCTTGGTAGTGGTTTGTGTGTGATCCAGGTTGGCATTACATGTATCGATATTAGCATGGTATCTACCTATGGTATTGGCTTGGAGATTACCAGGGTGAAGGGGTCTGTGGTATTAGCATAACCATGTTATTTACCCATGGTATTGACTTGGAGATTAACATGGTACATGTGTCCATGGTATTGGCATAATCATGGTATTTTCCTGTGGTCTTGATTTGGATATTATCATAGTACTAGTGTTCATGGTATTGCAATAACCATGATATTTTCCTGCTGTATTCACGTGGATAATTGTTGAGTATATTTTGGAAAATAATTGTGTGAGAGTATGGTGTTGTGTGATTGATGGAGTGAGAGTGTGGGTCGATGCTACATTTTTTTTCTATCATATTGCATATATGTAGATGTGTTGAGTAGAGGTTGCATATCAAATTATCATTTTCAGATTCAGATTTGTGAGGTTGTTGGGTTGCTCATGTTGAGCAGGTTTGAGAGCCTAATTTGAAAATGCATGAAACATGGTTTGCAAGGAGGTGGTGAAGGCATAGAGGCTTCACAATAGGAAATGTGTAGATAAGGTGGGTGCCTTCTAGTAGACAGATTAGTATGAGAATCGGTTTCTCCAGAGTCGAGTAGAGTTGGGTTAGGCTCTTTGGTTGTGGTGACTTCTAGCAAAGGGTTCATAGAGTCATGAAAGAAGAGTCTTCCTAACTGATGTTGCGAGTAGAATATTTGTAGTCAAGTCTTCTAGCTACTAGGTGGTAGATCCTATATGTAAATGTTTGTTGAACATAATAGAAAATTTGAGCAGCAACAACAACGGGTGTTTTTTTTGCGTTGGAGATGGTTTTCCACTAGAAACATTGTGTTCTCCTTTGTACATGATTTATTGTTGATTGTTCATGGTTCTCTTACTTTGTACTATAATGTTTCTACAAGATATTAATTATGTTTTGATGTTGGCTCACTAATCATTCAATGTTTTCGTAAAAAGAAAAAAAGTAGAAAATCATAGTCACTACTAATTCACCCCCACCTCCCCCTCTCAGTAGTAAGGCCATTTCCAACAATTGGTATAAAAGTAGGGTTCCCTTTTTGAAGCTTGATAACTTGAGATTAGATCATGGGCCATGGCCAAGAATAAGAGGAAGTGGTATTAGAAAAGAAAAAGAAGCAAACAAGTGAAGAAGATTTCTAATTTAGAAGAACCCCTCTTCTTGTTGGTAAAGAATGATGAAGGTAAATGTAGTGATAATCTGATTTTTGGATTTACATTTCCTTATGCATGTAGTGATAGTGATTTTTCTTGAGATCGATGGCTTAGAAGAAGATAATCCATGTTTTGAAGTTTATTCCTCAAGAGGTGAGGACAGTGTTTCCCCAAGGGGTAGGGTTCTATAATACCCCTCGTGAAAATTCCATGTAAATAAAAGTTAATAAAGGAAAAATAATAACCATGGTTATGGGACACTTATTCCAAGATGAATGTTAGGGGAAGACATCCTATCATGGGTTTTTATTTCAGTTATTATGGCTATGGAAATTGGAAAAGGAAATGGAAAAGGCTTTGGAAAGACAAAGTGGCATTTATTGACATTTATTTATGAAAATAATGCAAATTAGGAGAAAATGGAGGTGAAATGTCACAAATTTGCACGAGGAGGAAAATGAAGGAAAATAATGGAAAATTGAAGAAAATAAGGTCTCATTAATAAAATTTCTTATGAAGATTAGTTGGTACCTTTTTGTTAGTTCAGTTTTGGAGCTCTCTCTATTATCTCTCTCTCACACTCTTGGACACTTAGATTTTTCTTGGAGCACTTCAACATTGGATCAAGCAAACCAAAGAGATCTAAAGAATCTTCTTCATATTCTCAAAGAGAGAGAGTTTGTTTTCAAGGAAGAAAAACTTGATCTGAAAAATTAGTTGGAGAAGGAAAGCAAGACTAAAGAATAAATTGGCAATCAACTTAAGGATCAAATCAACCATTGTAAGAAATTATAAGTAGAAAAAGAAGAAATAAAATCTAGCCAAAAAGGAGAAAATGAGGAAAAAATTGAAAAGCTCAAAGTAGAAACCTCCAACAACAATGAAGAAAATCACCACCAAGGTCAGAAGCCAAGAAATATGAAAGTGTAGGGTATGAAAAATGTCATATTTTTTAACTATCAAAAATTTGGTTACACTTCAGCTAATTGTAGAAGAAAAATGACAAGATTTCCCAACAAAAGGAGCAGTCAGATGAGAAGAATTCTCAAGCAATTAATATAGGAAAAGAAGCCCCATCAATATCTAGGTACACAAATTTGTTTTATGGGTATTGTTATTTATGTAATGGTTTTAGACATAAATCTGTTGACTGTAGGGTTCATGACATAAGAATTAGAAAGAAAACCAACCAAATATTTGATCAATTTCCTATATTTCTTAGGCATATAAGGTTTTTTATTTGTGATAATATTGGGCATATGGCCAAGGGCTATAAGATGCCTATTGTCATCATGGAGTCTATATGGAAGAAAAGAACCATTGGTGAAAAGTATTCTACCTTGCATCAAATAAATCAACAAGTGAAAACCGAGAGAATTTAGAGAAAGAAAGAGAAAAAATAAAATTGAGGCCATCTCGGCCCTAAGGTGAGCTTGAAACAAGAAATATAGAAATTCAAGGGGAGATCCTCCAAGAAATGTACCATTAGTAGTTGGTGTAAATCTTAAATTATATCTATGCGTTTTGTTTTTCCAAATGGTATTAAATTTGAATGTATTAGTTGAGTTTGGCCATTTAACTCCATGTACTTTCCTAAAAATTCTATGTTGAATATTATGGCTGAGTACTCTGAAAAACAAGGAAGTACTTTCACTTTACAAAGAATCAACGATTAAACTTTGAAAATTAAAAAGAAAAGGGGCAAAACAAAAAGAGTGTGCATTTGTGATTCGAAAAATGAAACTCGATTGTCCTCTGACACTTTACAAGTCTTGATAAATTTGGGTCTTTAAATGGTCACTTAGTTCATAACTTGTTGAACCATGAATAATTATTCTTAAAAGAAGTTAAAGATAAAACAAAATAATGTTAAACATAACATGATGAAAATGAAGAAGAGAAAAACCATGTGATAAGTGAGTTCACCCCTCCTGGGTTATGTCTTTGAGCCCTACTCCAATTGCTAGGCCACTTTATTGATCTCAGCAAAAAAATTAGTACATTACAAACCTTTGACTCATAGAGTAAACCTTCTTCTAGAGTGGTTCTTATTTCTCTTACAAAGAATCTTTTTCCTTCCAAGAAATCTCCTACATGAGAGATTTCTACTGCTATATGTTGCTATGAGGAATGAGTGAGTTGTATTGTGGTTATATCCATTTCATGTCCAGGGGGAGATACTGCCTTTGCATTGGATGATCAATACAATGATGCCGCCATAGATGAGTTTTTTATCCTTTTTCCATGGATGTCAAAGGTGGAATACACGAGGACATCAATTTCAAAGATTTTTTCTAAGGCCAATATCAGTTGGATGTTTCAGCTAGGGTTGCCATCAATACCAAAGGGGGAGAGTGTTGGCATTGATGATGTAGTTGTTGGATGTAGTATTTATGGTTGGCATTGATGATGTAGTTGTTGGATGTAGTATTTATGGTTGGCATTGATGTCAACCTAGTAGCAAGATGATATCATGAGATGTAGTTGATTGTATATGTATATGTTTGATAGGTTGTAGGTGTTATTGGCTTTTGTATGGATCTTATGGCAGATGGAGCAACTTGGTATGTGTTTTTATGATGTTGCATGAGCTATGATATATGGCTTGTGTGTGGAATTTTATAGATGGATTTGTTGTTTTGTGCCACTTGTTGCAATTGTTTGTGTTGCAGGTGGATTGTGTATGGCTTGTTACAGATGGATTTGTTGGTTTGTGTGAATGGTTGCAGATTTTATGGTAGGTGACTGGGTTGCATGGCTTATCATAGATATGTTGACAATTTTTCGAGGGATAAAGAAGTGAGGAAGAAGGTTGGCATATGTTTGTTTTACAGTTCTTGGTTTTCCTTATATTTTGCATGGAGCTAGTCTTATGCATGTGTTTGTACACCCTTAACTGCACTGATGCGATCTTATGGGCATGGTTGCAAGTGTGTTTTTCATGTTTTAAGCGTGTAATTGTAGGTTTAAGTATGAGTCAACTCATTACCTTGGTATTGGCTTTTGTGTGGTCTAGGTTGGCACTTAGTATTGGCATTGCAAATATTGGTATTACCATGGTATATGCATATGGTATTGGATTGGAGATTACCATGGTACGAGGGTCTGTGGTATTTCCATAACCATGGTATTGACTTGGAGAATACCATGGTATTGGCATAACCATGGTACTTACTCATGGTATTGACTTGGAGATTACCATGGTACATGTGTCTGTGGTATTGGGATGACTGATGGGCCTCCAAATTAGACATAAATTAAGGCCCATTTGACCATCCTTCAACACATTAAAAATCTCTTTTTGCATTAGATGATCTTGTTTTAGCTTTAATATGTTCATTAGGAAGGTTTAGATATAATTTCATATTATGTGCCTAATATTATTTATATTTTAAGAATATCATGAGAACAGATTATGAAGACTTGGAGGATGAGATAATATTGGGACTTTCTCCTTGCTAAAGTAGGACCAAGATTGCATAATAAATGAACATGGTATGATGAAATTATTGAACAAATTATGGAGCTCTAGTGATTGAGAAAATCTAGGAATGTGTTCCCTGTCATTTAATGAAAATTCCTAGTGTTGGGAACTAGATCCACTTTTTGATGGTTTTTAGAGGGGAAAGTTTCCTCCTTTCAAGGATAATTGCTCCTAATCACTTTGTATAAATACTAATTCTTATTTTCCTCTAGGGGCATATATTTCTTAGTCTTCTTATGGAGAAAACATGTCATTTAGTAGTTCCACTTTCATTTGTAGCAGGGATGTGCTTAGATTGACTCAAATAATAAAGTTTGGTGCCATTTTTAGTTTCTAAAGCTTTGTTTCCTTCATAGGAATATGATTATCCTTGGGATTGGCCATATCAGGAGCCTCAGAGCTATCTTGCATATTTTCTTTATTTCCTTTAAATGTATTTTTCACTTTCGTCTCTTATCTCTGCATTTACTCTTCATCCTTCTTTTGTTGTAGGTCATATTGGTTAAATGCTTGAAATTATTTTTATTGCAGGTTATTTAGAGATTCAAAAACATGATTAATCCTTGTAACAACTTTGAAAAGTCATATTCATCATTGAGCTACATGGATTGATTTACAGGTTCTCAAATCTAGAATTTCTAGAAGTCTCTTGTAGAAAACTATTAGTAATTTTATGCTATTTCTTAGAACGTTTTAATGAGCTTCATTTGAGTTTATTCCAATTTTTTTTTATTCATAATAACATACAATTTAATAACAAAATTTACACCATAGCATTTGCACTTTATTAGGTTAGGAATTTTGTAGGTTGACTAGCTCACTAGTTCTAGAATTTCTATTTTTTTAGAGTAGTAATTTTCTACTACTTTTTAGGAAATGTTAACAGGTGTATTTTTGAGTGATTCCACTTGGAATGGAGTCCTGAGACATCCCATTTAATAGTTAATTTTTTCCCATCTAATTTTCATTTAATTTTCTTAGGCATTTGACAAGTTATCTCAAGGAGTAACAATCTTGTAGAAATTTGTTTCAAGACCTTGCTTGCCCAAATTCAATCTAAATTCATGGTAGAAGTAGATATATATCCTATGAATGCTATGAGGCCACTTTGGATGAGCTTAGGTTTTGTTAGGTCTCGATTTATATCTTACATTTCTTGCATCTTGAATGTTGATTTATGCAATTAGTCTAGATTTCTTTCTTGCAATTTACTTCATACAAAGTATGATTTCCTTCTTGCAAGAATAATATAGGACATTCCTTTCCTACTAAAATATAATATATTTCCTTTCCATCAATATAGATTATATTTTCTTAAGTTTTCATTATGATTACATTTTTTTCAAATAGAATCGATTTCCTTTCTACAATTTACTTTCTAGAAAAAGTAGAATAGGTTTGCTTATTGTTATTTACCTTAGAATTGAAAGCTTACCTAGATCTTTGCTCAATTAAAGTTGCTTAATTTCCTTCTTTCACTTGCATCAAAGGGATTTTGACTAGGAATAAGAAGGTGTCTACTACACATACATAGGAAACCCCTATTAAGTTTGTATGAACCCCGGGTTGATAATTTAAGTTGATAGCCCCAGGAGTTGCAACATTATTGTTGCAATACTAGAGCTCATCACTTTTTGGTGCCGTTTCCAGGGAGGGTGTGTTAGCATTCTTTAATTTCCTGAGGTTGCAAAAGAGAACCACATAGGTAACCACAAAACTACTTTGGAAGCTAGTATCTAGCCCTGCCAACTTCAGAGAGGGATCTCTCTATTAGATTTACCTTTGTTGTATTTAGTTATTAGGCTATTTGTGGGAGTTCAGGGTTTGATTTTAAAATTGATTGGTTGATTAAATGCTTGAAACTTCCATTGGGCTATGGAGTCTACAACTTAATGTGGATATGTTTCAGATTTTGAAAGGAGTTTCACAGGGCCAGGTAGCTGAATTGATTGGATCCTTTATGTTTAAATGAAGTGTGATAGGAGAAAAGATATAAGTTAAATTGAAGTTAAAGAGCAATCATGAATTATTTAACATGATATCAGAAGAAAACATTTAAATTATCTACAACTAGAATCAGAGTGTATTTTTCAACAAATTATGTTAATTAACTTTCTATAAAATAATTCAGATTTAAGAAAACATAAGCATGGAAATAAAGAAAAAAACACATAGACAGTGAAAGAAGCACTTCACCAAATAGTCCAACACATGAATCCTGTGAAGAATGTCTTTTTTATTATTGATCAACCCATCAAATGAAAATAGTAAAATAGCTTTCTAGAATGCAAAAATAAACCCTTTATACTTCAAAAAGAGAAGTATTTATAAGTTATGTAAAAAATATGCCGTTAAAATTGACTAGGATGTATTTAGGAATTCCTAAATTGAATCTATCTAATTGTTACAAAACTTTAGGAAAATTGGAGTACCTTGCGGGGAAAATTCGGAGGCACGGGCAGGGCTGATGGCAAACCCTCCATGGATCCATGGTTTCGAGGTACACTAGCCATTAACAAATGGGCGGTTTCCCCTTTTTGGTGACTATGGTTAGGTTCTCGGAGGCTTAACGCTGCCGGTTCAGGTGTTGACCGCTGTACTCCGAGTTTTTACCTCTGTCAAACTTTGCCCGCGACGGTTTTGAATAGCTTTACCCAAATCATTCTGGTGTTTTTGTCCCCTGGCGTTTCAAGGGCGTGCTTTGTGGTTACGGGTTTCAGTGAGGTGTCATTTATTTACGTGGTTTAGTAAACATGGTTTTCCATAGCGAGGCGGTGGATTTGGAACCTGCTCCTGGAGATATCCTCTCGGTCTGGGGCAAGGAGGTCATGGATCAAAACCTGGACAAGTTTTTCAAACAAAAGGGTTTAACCGCACCTGACAAAATTACTACAGGAGGTCTGTGGAGAAGCTCTCTGCCTAGGGTTTCTTTGGAGGAGAATTTAGGACCGGCCGTGGAACCTGGCAATACTGGTGGTCGCTTAGAAGTTTCTGGTGCGCGTCAGGAGGCCTGCAATCAGAAAGAAAAAGGGTTTCTCGAAGGTTGGGCTCCAAGCGGGCCGTTTTCTAAGGGGACCTTTCCCGAACTCTCTATTCCGGGGAAGAATGACCAAATCCCGGTTTCAGGAAGGTCGGAAGAGAAGGGGGAAAAGGATTTTGGCAAGGAAGGAAGTGATGCAGGAGGCCCGAGCTTTTCCCCCACAGGTCAGGAAGGAAACCCTCTCGTGGGTATTGAGCATGGAGCTCTAAAGGCATCAAACATTGCAGGCACTGTTAGTGAGGCGGATCTGGAATGAGGTAGAGTCGGGGAAAAGCGAAAGAAGGCTAAATCCCTAAAATCGAGAAGGTTAGCTGGGAACCTGTTACTTGGAATGGATGTTCAAGTAGAGGACGCGTTGGAGGTGGCAGAATGCACACTTATGGGCCGTGTAAGGGGGCATCCGATCTCGGGTAAATCCCTACAGCAATGGGCAGAGTGTCTATGGATGCAAACCCCGACAAAGTCTTTCAAAGCGGCCACTCTGGTAAACGGCTGGTTCATGATCAGGTTCGATAGCAAAGAAGCCATGGAGTGGGTTGAAGGAAGGAATTGGGCTTTTGGGAAGCGCCCAGTATTCTTCAAAAGATGGTCTCCACTCTTCGACGCATCCAAGGAAAAGGAGGAGGAATTTCCTGTATGGGTAAGGGCTCCGGGACTCCCACCGTTCCTCTGGGTGGAGTTCGTCTTCACCTCTATTGGGAATTCGCTTGGTACGTTTCTGGAAGCTGATATGTCTTTTCTAGACACTTATGAAAGGGTGGGACAAGGATTCTGGTGCGTCTGAATCCAAGTAAAGGGCTTGTAGACTCGATAAATTTGCAATACAGGGAGTATGTATTTGAACAGTTGTTGGACTACAAATTATTTCCGTTTAGGTGCCACAGATGTCACGAGATCGGACATCTGGTGAGGGATTTTCCTACGGGGCGGCGCAGAAGGAGGGTTCAAAAACCCGTCGAGCAGAGGGAGAGGAACAAGGTTGACGATATAAATATGACATGGAAGATTAACTCAGAGGAAAAACCCACTGAAGGAGCGCCTCTACAGGAGGATGAAGCTCAGGCTCAGACAAAAGGAGCCTTGATTCTAGCGGCTGAGATTCTGAGCGGAGCCGAAGAGCCCCATGGTGGAGAAACTGAAGCCGTTGCAAATGATCTCCTCGGTAAGCAAACAATCCCTCCATCCACTATATGCTTTCCAGAGTTAAATATTGTACCCTCTTCTATGGAGTCCCCTCTGATTTCAAACTGCGAATTTATTTGTAAAAACATTGATCATTTAACCGTAGACATTCCTTCCATTGATCTGAATACTGAAGTGTCATCTTTAAATATTCCAGCCACCGTATTTTCCACACCTGCCCACACTTATAATCTCAGATCTCTCAGAAAAAAGTATGACTCTCCTCCTGATTTGGGGGATCCTGTGGGTGGATTGGGTCCTTCTTCGGCTAAACCCTCTCAGAAAAAGGGTAGAGGGAGAAAGTCTGATCTGTCCAAAGCCCAAGTTAAAGCAAAACTGGATGTGGCTGACGAAAAGCAAAAACTGATTTCTGGGGTGCTTAGAGCAGCAAAACCCCCTGAGGCAGTTATAAAATGATTTGTTTATCATGGAACTGCAAGGGTTTAACCAGTAGACCCAAAAAACTGGCTTTGAAGGAATTAATCTCTCGCTACAATCCGGATCTGGTTTTTCTGCAAGAAACTTTGGGAAGGGGTGTAGATATTGAACTTGTCCTCAATTCTCTCCTCCCGGGATGGACCTTTGTAGCCCTAGATGCAGTAGGCCATTCGGGGGGTCTCGCCATGGGATGCAGGGATGGCAGACTGAAAATTTTGAGCTTCTGGGGTATGTAAAATGCGATTGGCATGGAGGTTATCTACCCAGATTTCGATTTTTCTTTCCTGGTAGTAAATGTCTACGGGCCCTGCCAGGCAAGGGTTGCTTTCTGGAACGCTTTCATGTCTAAAGATTTCCTAAAAGGAAAAGATATGATAATTGGAGGTGATTTAAACTTCTCTTTGGGGAATGCGGAGACCTGGGGACCTTCGGCCAGAACTGATCCTCTATCAGATTATTTTGCTAAACTTTTCCTATCTCACAAGCTGATAGATGTAAACTTTATTAAGGCAAAGCCCACCTGGCGAAATAGAAGAACTGGGGAAGAGAGGATAGCAAAACGACTTGATCGTTTCCTTATAAATGACTTGATGGCGTCCAATGTCCCGATGTTCAGCCAATGGGTGGGTGATGGGGGAAATTCTGATCACTTCCCCATCCTCTTAGAACTATCCAAGCCCCCCCGAAAGCCTGCAACTCCTTTTAAATTCAATGCTTCATGGCTGCAAGAAGATTCTTTCAATATATTGTTCAGGAATACTTGGAGGCACACGAGTAGGGACTCTTCTGGATCCAAAGGGGCTCTCTTTATGGAAAATCTTAAAAGACTTAAGAAAGCAACTGTAGAGTGGGTTTTTGAAAGAAGGAAATCTCAAAATGCGGCCTTGACTAAAATTGATGAAGAGCTCCGAACTCTAGAAGATCCTAAGGCGGACGCTTATGCTTCTCAGGAGTCAAAAGATAGGATTATGGCCCTTGAGAAAGCACGAGCTAAGATTTTACTAGACAAAGAGGAAGAATGGAGACTAAAGAGTAGGGAAATTTGGTTAAAAGAAGGGGATGAGAATACAAAATTTTTTCACAACTATGCAAAGGGTCGGAGAAATGCAAATACAATCTGGAAGCTAAAGGACCATGAGGGCAGAGAGGTCTCGTCTTTTGAGGCCTTGTCAAACTTGGGGAAGAATCACTTTAAATCCTTGTTTTCAGATCCAGGAGGGGTTTCTCTAGCCGAAATTATCAGAACAGCTCAAGCCTTCCCTCGGTTTGTGGAGGGGGAAGAGGCAAAAGATCTTGTTAGAGAAGTGAAAAAAGAGGAAGTTGAAAGTATTGTAAAATCAATGGCAAAAGACAAAAGTCCGGGGCCGAATGGATGGACTGTTGAACTCTTCACTCATTTCTTCGAGCTGATTGGTGAAGAACTAACGGAAGTGGTGGAGGAATCAAGGAGAAAAGGTGAGATTTATGCTCCTTTCAATGCTACTTTCATTGCCCTTATTCCTAAAAAGGAGGATCCAGAATCTTTTGAGGATTTCAGGTCGATCTCACTGTGCAACTGCATTTACAAAATCATTGCAAAAACCATTGCAGTTCGCCTGAAACCGATCCTATCAAGCTGCATTTCTCCGGAACAATTTGGTTTTTTGGATGGTCGCCAAATACATGAAGTTATAGGGGTGGCTCAGGAGACCATTCATAGCATCAGGGTCTCAAAAGCAAAAGGGGTTGTGCTAAAAATTGACCTGTCCAAAGCTTATGACAGAATTAGCTGGAATTATTTAAGGATGCTGCTAACACACCTGGGATACAAGGTGGATTTCATAAGCTGGATCATGGGATGTATATCAAATGCAAGTTTTGCAGTATTAATAAATGGGGCAACATCTCAATTTTTCAGAAGTCAAAGGGGATTGAGGCAAGGGTGTCCCCTTTCTCCTCTACTTTTTCTTCTTGCTGCTGAAGGCCTCAGCAGATTGATATCATCTGCCAAAAGATCAGGTTTGTTAAAAGGTTTGGAAGTAGCTGTAAATTTGTTTATTACCCATCTCCTATTTGTAGATGACATTTTATTATTTACAAATGGAAGCTTAAATGAAATTAAAGAGCTTAAAAGAATTCTTGACTTGTTCTTGAAAGCAACAGGCCTTCAAATAAACTCTAGAAAATCCCAGCTTACTCTGGAGGGTTTCAACAGAAAGGAGGAAATTCTGGTTTTATCATACCTTCCATTTGAGGCCAGTAAACTGGAGAATCCTTTCAAATATCTTGGTTTTTTGTTAAAACCTCATTTGTACATAAAGCAGGGCTGGAGCTGGCTGGTGGCAAAAATTGAACAAAGAATATCACATTGGAGTTACAAGTGGCTGTCCCGAGCAAGCAGGTTGACTCTGGTGAATTCTGTCCTCCAGGCCATGCCTGTGTTCTGGGCAGCTCTAACATGGATCCCAAAAGGCATTCTTCACAAGATCAAATAACTTTGCAGCAGATTTCTTTGGTCTGGGACAAAGGAGGACTCAGTGCTTCCTTGGGTGTCATGGGATAAAATTGCAAGGCCAAAAGACTGGGGCGGTTGGGGCATTAAAAATCTCATTGATTTCAGCTCCTTCTTAGCAGCAAAGTCTGGATGGCGTCTAATCTATGCTGAGAATCTTTGGACCAAAGTAGTAAAAAGAAAATATATAGACCCCATGCCCCTAGAAGATTGGATAAGGAGCACAAACAAGAAAGGAAGGAACTTTTCCGTGATATGGAAAGCCATAGTAGATGCTTTCAGAGTAATTGAACAGGGTCTGGCTTGGCAGGTAGGAAATGGTGAAAACGTAAGAATTGGAAGAGACCCTTGGGTTGGATGCAATTAATCTTTCGCCCTTCCTCCTGAACTGATTGGTCACCTGGATTCGAAGGGGATTTTTGGTTTAAATCAGATTGCAAATATGGGTCAGTCATCCATTTGGGGTCAAGCATGGAAATCCGAAGATGAGTTAGGAATTGATCCCAGGTGGAGGAATGAGTGAGGGGTTTTCCTTCAGGAGCTTAAGAGATCAAATGTCAGAGTTCAAGACAAGCCAGACCAATTGGTATGGGCACATGCAGAAAATGGTGACTACTCCCCAAAGGCGGGATATGCTTTCTTGATGAAGAAGAAAGGGTGGGTAGTCCGAGAATGGTGGGCAAAGCCCCTTCTGAAATTGAAGTGTCCCAAGAAAGCGAGATTATTCTTAAGATAGAAAATCCCTACCTGGGACATTCTTCAATCCAGATTTAAAGAGGGTCCGGGTAGGTGCCCCCTATGTTTCTTAGACTCAGAATCCATCTGCCATTTGTTCATCTCTTGCCCGTTTGCAAGGAAAGTTTGGGAAGAAGTGCAAAAGCTCTTGGGGAAAAATGTTTGCTGGGAAGGGGATTCTTTTCTCTCTACTTGGGAATATTGGTGGAATCATTACCCAGAAAGGAACCTTAGGAATCTCCCCCCCATCCTCTGTTGGGGTATCTGGATTGCTAGAAACAAAAGCATTTTCAGAGAGCAGCTTACTCCAGCAGAGGTGATTGCAATTCATAGTTCAACCATCCTTACTAGCATCCCGGAGCCCGAGGATCAAAAATATCAGTCCAAAAAAAGGAAGAACGGATCAAGGAAGGTATTCCGTGGGCCTATTTTGACGGGGCAGCTCAAAAGAATACTGCGGGTGCTGGTATTTTTATTGATATCAATCCCTCTCACTCTCTCAAAGCTGCTGTGGGGTTGGGGCTAGGCACCAACAATTTTGCTGAACTCCTGGCTCTAAAACTTCTTCTCTGCTGGCTCATTAACAGGAACATTTTCACTATTTAGATCTTTGGTGACTCCCTGAATGTAATTAACTGGGTCATTGGAAAATACAGGTGCCAAAATTATATGTTAATACCACTTCTCGAAGAGATTCAAAATTTAAAACTTCATTTTAATACTTTTTCCATTGAACATATCTACAGGGACAGGAACGAAGATGCAGATAGACTTTCTAAAGAGGGTTTGCAGCTCGTTGTGGACTCGTGGAGGATAGCTGAAATGATGAACGATCAGATCCGTGTGTCGGATCTACCCCCTTACACTTAATTCTGCTGCTACAGGATGCATGGAAAGTCTTTCTACAACATTTTTTTCGTGCTTCAGATCAAAAAACTGTGCTGGTTTTTTATTTATCTTTTGTCTTCATCGGATTTGCTTTAAAACTCTTTTATGAAAACAGCTTCGTGGGTTGTTTTCCTGCTGTTAAAAGGAGGCCCATGTTTATTTTTTGACATGAAAAATCAGATGACAGAGTTGCCCATTGTTGGCGAGGGTACAGTGCTGGAAGTAGGCGGAAAAATGCTTATGTGTTTTCTGGTTTTTTTGCTTGGATGGTGACTCAAAGGGGAGCATGCCTTTCGCTTTGAGGACTGATGGTGGTCTAATGATCACAGAACCAGCTGGAATGTTAATTCATGTACCTGTAACCTTTTTATTTCTTATAAAAAGGTTCGTTTTTTTCTTCCGAAAAAAAAAAACTTTAGGAAAATTGGAACTGTCTGAAGTGCTGGCACTAGATTGGTGGAACTGCTGAATATCTGGCCCTTTGAATTGTTGATGTGCTGTTGATGCTGAGTTGTAAAACTAAGTCATTTGCTTACTCCAGTAATTCACATAATTTATCCCAACACTGTTCACTGGGGATATATATCTTGAGTAATTTCGAAAAGAAGAAGCTCCAAAGGAGACTAAATAATCATGGAGAACATTTGATGGAGATTAGCCATTAGAGCTTGATATTGAAGAATTTTTACAATTCTTACGTTCAGATCCTTTATGTGTTCAAGGGGCTAATTGAAAAATAGTATAAGATTTGAATGGCATAGAAAAGAAGTCATGAAGAATGATTCATATGAGCAAGTGAACCAAGGGCATTGAAACTATATTGAGGTTTGGTTCCAGAAAATTAGCAAGATGGAGCATCCCTCTCTTCTTCAACAATGCTTGATATCAACAAAGTCAAAGAATTTGGTCTATAATATTTAAGTACATGTCAAAGAATATGTTTCAAGCCTACACATGAGTTTATGTATCATCGTGTTATACACATGGATCCATTGAAAGTATTCCTACACTTGAATTTTTTTCAAGAAGAATGGGAAAAAAAAGAAATAAAAAATGGGAAAAGAGAAAAATAAGATGAAAATAATAAGATCTTAGGTGAAAACCTCTTTTGAGGCATCTATGATTGCTCCACTAATTGAAAACCTCCTTGAGGTGACCAGTGGGTTAGAAAGAAAAAAAGAGAAACATCATAGATGAAAACCTCCTCTGAGGCACCTAGGCAGACCTACTAGATGAAAACCTCATTGAGGCAGCTAACAGGCGTAAAGAAAAAAATATGAGAAAAGAGGAAAAAAAGCAAAAAAAAAAAATTGCAATAAAAATATTTGTTTTTATTGTTTCATATATGTGTTTGCATGTAGGTACCCCTCCACTTGCATAAGGAAAAGAAACAAGTCAATGCCACAAAAAGGGAGAAAGAAAGAAATGAACAATAGGGCAAGAAAAAAGTAATAAAAAACAACCTTGGGCTTCTTACCTTTTATGAAAACTAGTCAAGAAGGACCAAGTACATCCCAATCTATCACCCTCATCCATTTCCAACATCCACCCATCATTCCCAATATTTTCCCATTCATTTTTCTCGTTGTCGTAAAGTGCTACAAAGAGGTTCTATTTTGCTCTAGGACTATCAAAATACAAAGAGCATAAATTGTTTTTACCATATCTCGAAAATTATGCATCCATTAGTTGAGTAGCTTCATGGGGAGATTCATATGGATGATGGCACCATCCTAAAAAAATTTCAACAAATTTCAGTGCACACATTTCGAGAAATTGACCTTTGTCACCTACAAACATTTTATATTTTTCCCAAGATTCATGTATCAATTGGCCAATATTGTTTAGGGGGATGTGCATAAGGATGATGGAAACATTATCAAAATATTTCAAGTCAATCGAATGTTTTATTTGAGAGATATGGATAAAACAAGTTTGCGGCAGGATTGTCCTTTAGTGCTATAGGATTGTCTATATTTTCTATAGGAGTAAGATATGCTTAGAAAAAGGGATAAAAAAATCATTTTTTCCCTTGAAAAATGGTAGGAGAGGTTCATCAAACCTCCTTCACATCTCATCTGCTCCATTCAACCAACGTATTTTCAAGGTTCCACCTTTGTTCATGAAAAAAAAAACAAAGAAAATAGACTTTTCCTTCACCCCTTCTTCACAAGATGTCACCACCATCAGAGGTTCTATTCCCATCCCTATGCTCAACATGATTCATGTAAGTCACTAAATTCATTTAATGAAGAAACATATGGTTTGGATAAGGTTTTGGAGGGATCTTTGTGACCTCCACAAGAGAGAGATCAGTGCTATAGAAGCTTGCAAAAATCCAATAGAACCAGGAGCAGAGGACTGTTGTAGCTTCATAGTGAATACTTGACCATATATGAGAATTAAAAAGGCCATCCTTGTGTTTTGATGAAGCCATACCATCCTCGAAGAGGAAACCAATCCACTCCAACAAAGATAGATTGAGCAATGGAGGGACATGCATGAAAAAGGAAATTGTATTAGCTAAACATCTATGAGAGAACATCATCAAGTTTTCTCAAATAAATACCTATGTGTGAGAAAATAATGAGGAAGAACACCTTCAATGAATATTTGGTTGGTCACTGGTTCAGTAGTAGCATGCATTCATCTACAACAACTCGATATCAGGTAGGCACAAGTATGCATTGTTCTTCACCTCTCTTGTTGAGCATATTATGGTCAAAACAATTGTTTTCAATGCAGCACATGAGAGAAGGTTTTATAGGCTAAAGGTGTCTAGTAAACATGGCCACCATGGAATAGTAAGACCGTATTTTATTCAAACACTCATGCAACATGGAAAATTCAAAGTGGGGAAAGAGATAATTATGATGAATGTGGACCAGCTCAGTAAGCGCATTGAGCCCACTACCACAAAATTAAATAAAATAAGAAAGATCAAATTCAGTTGTATCGATGCTCATTCCCAAAATAGTTAGAGAGGGTCATTAAGGCATCGAATGTTGAGCTAGACGCTATGAGGGGTTACCTAGGGCGCTACAAAAGAGATGCAGAGTTGATTTGCAGATGCTACAGGATCAGGCATAACTGCTACATGAGAAATAAAGCTATTATAGGAAAAACATAACTACTACAGGATGGGACAATTTTTCTATAGGAGAAGACAATGTCCTACAAGAAAGTCTAGAGAGCTACAAAAAGCCTGATTTGAGAAACTTTGTCACCAAAACAATATATTTGAAGAGGGACATCTAAGGGAAGGGTAAATAACCAATTATCCTCACCTTCTATGCACAAAAAACATGGGGAATTGTTCATATTTTGTCCATAAAAGCATCTTGTAGAAAAGTCCCAAAAGTATAAAGAAATTGAAGTTCTATTTTTTCTTGTAAGATAACCATGATAGTAGGAGAGTGAACTTGTTTTGAGTTGCGCATGAAATTTTTATTCCCCTAGTTAGAAAAGAGAACAATTCCTTTATATTTTCTCTAAAACTCTAAGTTGCTATGAAAACTAATAGTTGATAGCATAACTCCCTTGTAACAACTATGAAAAACTACAATGGGAATGATGGGAGGGGGTTTCAATAAAGGGGATACCTTATCCAAGAAGGAGAAGAAGAAGTTAATATATGAAAGTAGAGGATGGAGAATGGGGAGATAATCCAAAAGAAAAAAGGTCAAGGAAGAAGAAGGAGAAGCAGAGGCATAGACCGTGCTAAAAATCAAAACAAAAGTGCCTAAGAAAGACCTAATAAAACTTGTTGTGACACAAATAGAAGAAAATATGGTTTCCACGAGGTCTCTAATATCTTCTAGCTTATCACCAAGGCCCATAAAATGTTATAGAAATGTAAGAGAAAATATTAGGCATGACGTTTAATTTTGGTCAAGATATGATATATTCTGTGATGTGCTACATGATGCTTTAGGTCTGCTATAGGTTTTCTATAATATGCTATAGGATGCTCTGTATTGCTACAAGATCACGTCTGAGGGTGTTTTGGTGGTTCCAGAGGTGTCCAAATGGTTGAAAAATGTAGAAGGAGGTTGGAAAAGGATGTGGAAGACCTTTCCAAACCAAAAACGCTTCAAGAACCCATCTTGCAGAAGGGGAAAAGGCAGGCTAATGGTCTCTATAAAAACTATGATTTTTCTATTAAAAAATGGTTTTAGAAAAATGAGTGAAAATGGAATGAATATGTTAAGGGAGAGGGTGTGAACGAAATAGATATGATGCCACTTTGACCTACAAGCCAACAAATCTCACTTGTAAAGAGGAAAGTTATGTTGTTGTGCTTGAAACACTGCTAAACAAATGTATGAAAAGAATGACTACATTCTTGTGCTTGTCCTTGCAAAACATACAACCAAGCTTCTTAAGGTAAAAGAATAAGGAATGTATAAGAGAAGGCCATGAGGGCCATAAATGAGGCATATTTAGGTCACTAAGTTGCTCAGAGGATAAACAAAACTTTCAATAGGGGGGTATGATGTGCCTCCAAGTTAGACATAAATCAAGGCTTCTATAGGGTTGAAGTTCTCTCAATAAGAGAAAAAGGATGAGGCTTCTATAGTGAGAGTAGGATGAGACATTTTCAAAATTGAGTGTAACTGAGGAACAATCAAGAAAATCAAGAGATTAGAAGGCCAAGTGTCTAAGAGGGCCAAGAGATGTGAGGGCCAACTGTAGAAAGTCCTAAGACTATGAAAGACTCAGTTCATGTAACATACATGAGAAATTGTGATTATATATAAGTGTGAGAAGAGATGCAAATTAAAGATTGAGACGAAGGATGCTAAGTACATTGTGAGATGTCATGCTAAGTAATATTTGAAACTGAGAGAGAGCGACATAATTTTAATATGAATATGGAACCTGTGGATCTCAGAGCATCAAATAGGGATATGCATAGCTTAATAGGTTGGTGCTTGCACATTAGTGATTTGTTTCTTCCTTAAGTTGCATTCCTCAGAAACAATTGGGGGTTGGTTCCTCCTAGAAGTAACGACTTGCAAATCGGGGAGTTGGTTCTTCTTGCTAGATAATGCAAAGAAAACAAATTAGGGTGTTGGTGCTTCCAGCTAGTTGGTGCCAACAAAAAACTTGGGGGTTAGTGCCTCTAGTGAGTCGGTGCTCATAACACTTGATTTGATTAGGAGTTGTGGCTTTAGATCATAATAAAATAAGGTTGGTGGTTTTACCCCTTTATGGGTTTCGATGTAAAAGTGTCCATGTCATATGTGTGTGTTGTTTATGGAGTTGTTGTGTGATTCATGTGTTGATCACTGCTTAAATGATTGAATGCTAATTAAATAAAAAAGAAAAAAATGGAAATAATTGTTTAAATTGGTCTCAATACTTATTCAACCCCACACCCATAGTATTAAGCTAGTTTCCAACAATAGAATGGAGTCCATTTCCCTCTTAATGGTTTGATATTAACATATTATGATAACGAACTAGGGGTTTAATTTGACTTATTAAACCTTGAACGTGAGTTAGAACTCAACCCTTCTAGAGTATTCTTCATATTTCCTACATGGATAACACAATTTCCGTAAAAAATGGGGGTTGGCATGCAATCCTCTTGAATTATGATGGTTAATTACAATAGGTCAATTTCTAAGAGGCATAAATTTCTCATACAAAATTTGACGGAGGTGATTCTTGAGCCATTGGAAAGGTATTATGCATATATTATGAAATCTAGATCCATATAAAATTCAAGACCACCAAAAGTGGTCATTTAATGCCTCAATGCGGCTCCTGAGTTTTTGACCCAAAATTTTCCAAAATGGGGCCTCGAGTAAAAATGGTCTTGCTAGTTGATTTTTCCAATTTTTTCACTCTAAGATAATTAAGATGGAGGACAAATACTATAATGATCCAATCTAAATGAATAACTAAAAAAATTGTAATTGAAGAACAAACTAACTAGTGGGTATAATTATGTTATTATAACTAGTATTATATCTATCCCTTATCACTTAAAATAGTTGGTAAGGATCTACCTATTGAATTTTCTCATTCATCATCTCCACACACCACAAAACCATTGTAAAAGGCATGAATGAGTATGTTGTTGCTTTTATAAGCTAGGGTTGACTGAAGTCTATGTTTCCTTTTAGTGTGGGGGGTAAACATTCTTGGCAAGAATTTGATTATAATGCTATCATCATAACAATTGCACAATTACATGTAAATTTGTTATATCAGCTTGACATTATGATTGCAATCTTTCTGTTGGTAATATGCATTTTTATCTCATCTACATGTGCAAATCATTTTGGTGACAAATAGATAATCCTTTACATTTTGGGTCAAGTACCTAAATGTCATGAGTATGCAAAATTGTTACATTTTCTTTGCGATTTTCCTTGAGAGGGGCGTGTGCATCCTTGTTAAACAAAGTCTTATTTATCTTTACAAGCTTAACCTAGTAAGGTCCTATTTATCTTAACAACGTTGACCTAATCTGGTCATTTAGGTATTCCCTCCATTTTGGTCTAGGACATATCAACCTAGAAGTGAGAAGAAATGACACCAAAGTGACAATGGGTGGATAAGATAGACATTCCCTTCAAAAAAAAGGTTTAATGTCATCATCCAAGATTGTTGGTGGTTTCCATGTAGACTCTAAATTATTTTATTGTACATAATATATTGTGGCTAAGAGATTGATCTTTTCATTTGTGCTTTGTTGATTTATAAGTATTATATCTTACTTAAACATTGATTTATGTTTTTTGAAACTATTTTTAAATTTTATTTGAATCCTATTAAATATGTTAACAGGTTCACATGATCAAAATTTTCAAGAACTTAATAAATAATATTATAATAATGAGTAATATAATTTAATGATATGTTAACATGGATATTTTTTCTTCTCTTTGCTTTTTGATAAAAAAATTGTAATAATTTAATTATATTGATAGTGTTGGTTTTCCATCTTTTTCAATCTATTTTAGTGTTATTTTCATTGTCAAAAATTACAAAAATATACTTTTTGTCAATTTACTCATTGGTAATTCCTATCGCGTCCACCATCTACTACTAATATGAATATGCTAGAGTGAGAAATATTAAGAAAAATATATAAAAAACAAAATATAGATCACAAATAACAATTCTATAAAAGCATTGACAATAATATAGACTAAATATAAAGAAAATGCTTTATAAATACCATACTCTATTGATACATGATTGAAACAAATGTTATATACCAAATGAAAAAAATTATAAAAACAAAATAATGGTCATATATAACATTAGCTTTATACTTTCCAAAGATAGAAGATATAGAAAACAAAATAATGGCCATATATAACATTAGCTTCATACCTTCAAAATCCTTTAACAAGGATACATACCCAAAATAAAGAAGGTAATACCTTCAAAAAGCTTCAACAGTGATACATACCCAACATTAAAAAAATGCTTGGTACAGACCACACTCTGTCAATACATTATTTGGTACAAATACATTATTTGGTACAAATACAGAGTACACTCTGCCAATGCATGATTCGAAAAAGCATGGATAACGACATATTACAAGGAAGAAAGGGAAAACAAAGTAGTTTCCAAATATAACAGTTCCTTCACAGACATTGATAATGATATAGGCCCATCATAGCAAAAACACTTGGTACAGGCCACAAAGTGTCCCTACAGGAATCAAAGAAAATGGTTTGGGAGTATCGCTCCAAATATTCTTGAAGACTTTATACTTAAGTCAGTCTTGAAAACATAATAAAAAATTATCCATCATCTCTGCAACAAATAATATTTATTATAAAAAAGGGAAAGCATTTCGCGTGAACGATACTTTCTTACATTGAAAAAAACTCTAGGTACACCATGCATTATAGAGACAGCACGGCTATTAAATTATAAAAGGTACTCACCTCTCACAAATTTACTCACTCCTCGTTCTATGGATGAAAACCCAGTTCTTCATTCTCTCCTTTTATGCCATTTTGCTGATTCTGCTCTTGTTTCGTTCGAGTGTTGAAGAATAAATCCTCAACTATGGAGTGGCATGGAAGACTGCACGAGCTTTGATGAATTATAAACTCATGGGCTTCTTCATGAATTTGGATGTATTTAATGAGAAGAACATCTTTTTTCATGAGACCATACACCCTTTCTATGGTTTATGGTTTCATGAATCAAGTGTTCATCTCGTTAAATATGTCCATACTCATGGTTTAATCACATGGTTTCAGTTTTCAGGGTAACGATTTTATTTCCATTTAGTTTTACAGTTAACAATTTTATTTTCTAAATTTTTTATAACTCAATTGTCAACCAGGCAATAAATACATTTATCACTAATTGCAATTTATAGATGTAGATATATTATTGTTATTCAAAAAAAGTGAACTTATCTGGAACTACAGGCTATTGATGATTGGTAAAGTGACTCTTTTACTCTGACTCTTTTACTCTGACTCTTTTACTCCTACCATATAGAGCTTTGTGTTTAGACCATTAACCTATTTCTTTAGCTCCAAAAAACAAAGACAAGCTCAACCAAAATATATTTTATTAAATAAATACGTTATTTTAGTAAATAAATACCTCCCATGAGTGCAACGCGATTTTATGCATTGCTCACCATCGTGCAGGGGTCTCTTCCAAAATGAGATCCAGCACTGCAATCCTCTGCTCCAGGATGACTTGTTCCACCACTTGTTCTACAAATTCAAACTTCGACAGGTCGGTCCTTAAGCTCTACACCATAAATAAGTTTAGGCTTGTGTACACTCTTGATATCATAACTGCATGCTTACATGTTTGAAAAGAAGTCCACACAGCTGCAGATTTCTTCGAACAAATCATCTACGCCCTCACAAAATGTTATAGTGTGTTTTTCTCTGGCGTTTTCTCTGCTGATTCGTATTCATCAACTCTTGTTGCTAACATGTTATAGTGTGTTTTTCCAGTTTTTTTTTTTATCTCTTCAAAGCATCTTTAATGTACAATGAGATACTCATATTTAACTGGTCATGGGATGATTAAAATGTTATAAGAAAATGGCATTTTCTCTCCTTTTGAATATCATCATTCGTTTGCATGCATTCTCATGTTATAAGAAAATTGCTTGGCATTTTCTCATCCTTTGGATCTCATCATTCGTTTGCATGCAGTCTCGTTGGAAACAGTTTATAGTATGCCTTTTCAATTGCTCTTTATACTTTAATGAGCACCTTTGATACTCTTACATAGGTGGTCATGGCGGGATGATTAAAATGTTATAACTAGTTGGAAACAGGTTATAGTGTACTTTTTCGACTGTTCTTTAAATCATCTTTGATGTGGACTGAATGTGATTCTCTATTTAAATCATCTTTAATGTGGAATGAATGTGATTGTCTAAATGGTGGGATGACCAAATTGCTATGACAAAATTTGTTAATTTGTAGATAAATGGGAGAGTGGACATGCGTTTTTTGACCTGAGGCATGATTTGCATTTTTATATGATCATTTTTTTTAATGGAATACAACACACAAGTTATATTTTATAATTTTTTCTATCAATACTTAATTTCCAGTTGATGTCCTAATGGTCATCATGATCATTGACAAAGGCTCTAAAAACACTCTATTGCATCTAGAGTGATGACTGATTTAAGAGAAAAATTCCAAAAGAACTGGCCATGGAGACTTAAAAAAAAAATACAAAAGAACTGGGCATGGAGACTTTGACAAACGAAGTATTTGACAAAATAAAATAGGTAACAAAGTATGTTTCTGAACAATGCATAAAGAAGTGCAAAACCTCAAAGTAATCTCATAGAGGATAAAGAAGCTCAAAGTGTTGATTTCAAACACAATAGATAACGCCCATCAAAATGGATATTTTCAGCTATCAATAATGAATTACGGAGTCTAGTTAAATGAATGGAAGGCTTGAAGTATGTGAACTAAACTATATGTTTCAGCAAAACATATTTTACCATGCTTTCCATTTACTTTTAAGACTGTAGCCTCGAATAACATACTATGTATATAACTAAATATATATTTTTAAAAATGAAATATAGGCCAAAGGGATAATATTTTGATACATATGAATTATTTTTGGATATAAATAGGGAAAAATTATATTCACTTTTGTTTAAGTGATTAAAAAAAAATTGGAATAATATTTTTTTATCATAAATAGTAGTTTTCAAGACCATGTTATTGAGTGATCCATGGTATTTTCAATGGTATTTGATGTAACACATCCTACTTAAAGGTAAAGTCATAAATAGCTTCAAATCCCATGGTATCTAGTAGTCCATAGTATTGAGGGGCTCTGAGGAATGATGGGATCCTCCTAGCCCGTTGACTTCTTGTAAGTGATATGATAATCTTTGATGCAATAACTTCAAGCCTTGTTGTTGAGAATGAATAGTGAGTGGATGACTAAAACATGTATTCTCCTCATATGGAATATGAAGGCAATTTTTCGGATGAAAATTTAAATGGTCCAATATTATGAAGAATATAAAGGTATTTTCCAAATGAATTAGACTTTTTAGTTGCTTTAGGAATTAGAATGAGAGAGAGAGAGAGCCCTCTAAAATTATGAGTTCTTATATAAGTTGTGGTTGCATATATTCTTTTATTTTATAATTTTTTTCCACTTTATTGACTTTGACATAGGTTAAAACAAATATGCCTTAGGCATGTTGTAAACCACTTAAATAGCTAAATATATAGTTGCAAATGTGTTTTAATTATTTGTTCAATATTTTTCTTATGATATTGCACTTTTTATTATTGATATTGAGTATTGGAGGATATCTATTTCAACTTCTAAAGTGTATATGTTTTTTGTTATTTATCATGTCATTTATGGATATTAACATTGGTTTAAAAGATATCAATATATATGTTTTAAGTAATTCTTTTTTATTCATTCTATAATATAGTATATGATTTTGTGGATCTTTAGAAATTATTAGTTTTATATAAATTGTGGTTAGATGTATTTTTTTTCCACTTATGAATTTTTATGTTTATAAACTTTAATTTAAGTTCTTTTATTTTTCATTTTTTTTAGTCTCGCATTGCATTGATTTTACTTGAACAAAAGTCATTTATTTTACTTGAATAATCAATGTTTCTATTATCCCTTCAATTGACAGTAGGGTTGAGGTATTTAAAAAATAATAGATTATTTTATAATATTAATAATGACAATGTTCATGAGTGTCTAAACTTATATTGATATTCTCTATTGAAATATGCACTTGTAAGACTACAATGATAAACACTCATATAAAAAGTAAATTCCAATAAAATATTCATATTAAATATATGATCAAAAACATTAATACTAACTATATTTACCCAACAGTATAGTTACCCAATGCAGGAAATAATGGTCATAAATATTCATCCAATGCAAATAATTTAATTAAAAAGTTTCACATAATGAAATTTTTCATCAAAGAATTGTTCACAAAGCTCGTATATTTGTCTATGAAAAGAATGCATGATTCACCTACTTTAAAATGGACATTTAATAAAATATTCACATCCTTTTATAAAATCCATGATACATATGAAATGAGTAATGATTTTCATGGAAATAACCCTAGCTTTGGGTCAAGCATTGGTACCACAAATTTATTTGGAAGTTTTTGTAGTCGAAGGCCTAATATAAACCTGTCTATAAAGGATGAACAATTGGCCATCATATGGAAATATTTTCATATACCAATAAACCTAGGTACCCAACCATGGTGCTCATCAATTTTCTAAGAAAATATTCAAGATATGGGATCTATCCACATTAATATTACATTCTTTGCATTAACTGATCTAAGGAATTATGTTGCCACATTCATCCAATAGTTTTTTATTGAAGAAAGGGAAAAAAATATGTAGTTGAATTTCCCTTCAATCTATGACACACCTTACCAAGTAGATTCATGAATGATTTTTTACATTGTATAATATTGTCACATAGTGCTAAACAATATTAACACGAGCTGATGATATATATGAAAGTAATATATTCTTCCTCCTTCGCAATCACAAACATATTTTGTATCTTTGTTTGATTTTTCCACATCTTTTTTCGAGCATTGATTCAAATCTCTAATACTTCCCCTATCAATTGTTAGAGTTTCAAATTTTAACAAAATGGATTTCCAATACCAAAACAAACATGTAAAAAATTCATAAATGAGTATGAAAGATTACACCTCAAGTTAGTGTTACGAGAAATCACAAAGATTTGGTTTTATACACCATTGATGATGCCAAGTATTAAGATGGGCATCTCAAAATATCAACAATGGACATGTGGATCTGGATGACATGAATGGAAGGAAAGATAAACTATTTGTTTCAATGTGCACTACTATGAAACAACTATGTTTTAGTATAACACATTCTACACCTCAAAATAAAATTATTCATGATATTCATTTAAATATAAGACTACTATATCAATCAACATACTAGCTAAGAACTAGAAGAAATTTATCTAGAAAATTATACTAGCTAACAACAAACCATACCTCTTGGTTGAGCACTTATACCACATAGATTGACTTAGAACCTATTATACTATAAGGCCTAACATCAACCTAAGTATTCATAATAAAAACTAGCCATCCTAAGGACATTTTTCCATTTACTAAAGCACCTAGATACCTAACCATAATGCTCATCAATTTTCTAGGAAAATAGCTTGAATATGGGATGTATCCACATAAATCTTACATTCTCTACACCTATTAATCTAACCAATTACATTTAAACATTATTTTTTATCAAGGAAAACTTAGAGGGAAGAAAACACATAGCTAAATTTCTCTTCCAACTACATCATACCTTACCTAACATACTGATGATTGATTTTTACATTGCATAGTATTTTTAAATAAGGATACAAAACATCAAGAGGTAATAATAGATATGGTAGGAATACTTTCTTGCTCCTTTACAATCATGCACTTAGCCGGTGTTCTTCTTTAGAACACCCACATCTTTGTCCAAGCTTTGTATTACACCTCCAATGATTCCCTTTGTTATTTGTTAAAGTTCAAAATTATTACGATATGGATCTCAAATAGAAAAAGAATTCTTATAAAAAATGCATAAAGAAGTGGGAAAAAATTAGTGCTCAAGGTAATTTTACAAAAAATCCCAAGGATGTGATTTTCAAATACAATTGATGATGCCAAGTATTAAGATGGACATCTTTGAATATCAATAACAAGCTTGTGGATACTATTAAAATGAATGCAAGGAAAACTAAACCATATGTTTCAAAGTGCATTAATATGAAGAAACTATGTTCATGTAGAACATATTTCACACATCAAAATAAAAATGTTAATGTTTCTCCATTCACTTCTACAATTATTATTTAGAACAAACATATTAGTTGGGAACCAATTGTAACTTTGGGCTAAACATTAGTACCACAATGATTTATTGTCACTTGTACACTAGGGAATAACATCAACTTGAGTGTAAACAATGATATAGAACTGTAATGTATAGGATATAAGAATGAGATGATGTTATAAAAATACAGGATATTCTAATTTTGAGAAAATGGAAAAATTTACATACTAAAGTTTGTATTTTCAAAGTAGGGATTTATAGGATAAAACGAGGATTTTGTTGAATTTATTAAAGAAAGCACAAAAAAATTGGGCTTTCAAACACCAAATTTTTGTGATAATGAAATATTAGGAGATGGTATGTTTTTTCACACTTTTAATTCTAAAATTAAATGAAATAAAATGAACACTATAAGGATTTACCAAACCTTCTCCTTGCAGTTGACTTTATATTGCTAATAGGTTCTTTGATGATGTGGCAGGTAACTTATAGCTCTTTTTTGCTGATGTAGCAATATAATTTGACTAACATTGAAGTACTTTCTCCCTTAAATTTTCTTTAACATAGGAAATAGTGTTGCTCCATTAATGATTTTTTTGTTCATAATCTTATTTTCTTGGACAAGTGATGACATTATTTTCTATTGAAGACTTGGAGGAACTTTTCATTCTTGATCAACCATCTACATAATTCTTCAATATGGATATAATATATGTAGTAGAGGAAAATTATGACTTTTGGATATGTACATTATTCTCATATATAATATTTGAAAATAAAGATCTATATTATAGGAACTTAAAAATATTTCTATAAAGTATCCTCTTCAAAGTATCTAAACCATCATCAGAGAGTACTTTATAATTTTGAAACAAAAATACTAGATGGATCTTTTATTTGGAATTTTCATCAGCCAATTACTTATTTTTCCAATGAAAATTAAAATTTAGGTTGTTCCATGAACTTAGGTTTTCACAAGTAAACTCTTTTTTCTCTTACTATTTTTTCATATATATATTTTTATTTTATGGGAAGAATAATTTTTCGAATGGAAGAGGATTAGAAGTATTGTTGTCAATAACCATAAATTGAAAGTTGGCTTGTTGAAATCACAAGGGCTTCACTCAATGAACCTCTAACATATCACGTGTGTTCATTGCATACTAAACAATACCCCTAATTTGACTACATATTGGAAAATACGTCTAAAAATCACATTATTTAACCACCTACCAATATGAACCCAATACACCTTCTCAATTTAAAAATCCCCTACTTTCACTAGATATTGTAGGTATCCATTTTTTCATTAACATTTTTTATACCCTATTATATATTTTCATTAACTTTGAGCTACATTTTTTTACTTTTCAATAAAAAAACCCTTTACCCCCTATTATATGCTCAATATATTATGTCATTTTTTCCTCAATATATATCCCCCAGTATGAATGCACATGGTATGATATTGCTCCCATAGTGAATCCCCTATGGTTGAAATATTAGGGGAATAAATTCTTCTTAATTGAAAGATTTGTGATATAGCTTTAGTCTGTGGTCATTAACCACAAATGAGACTCCTTCATCAATTGTCCCTACCTTGATTGCTTCATTATCGAACATTTATTCTACTTCATAGGGTCCTAGCCAACAAGTGGTGATTTTTCTATTGAAATCTTTGAATTTGCAATCAAAGATAAAAGCCTAATCACCAACTTTCAACTCCTCCTTTTTAATGAATTTGTCATACCACTTTTATC
>APFE031232112.1:0-12048 GCA_000404065.3 Pinus taeda | reverse complement strand
AGGAGATGGTGGATGTGGAGTTTGAGGTGGAGGTCGAGGTGAAGGTGGAGGTGGAGGTTGAGGTGGATTAGGACCAGGTGGAGGTGGAGGTGGAGGAGGAGGAGGGGGTTGAGAGCGAGTAGGTGGAGGTGGAGGAGGAGGAGGGGGATGAGAGGGTGGAGGTTGAGGTGGTGGAGGTAGAGGTGGTGGTTGAGTAGGAGGTAGTGGAGGAGGTGGAGGAGGAGGAGAAGATGGAGGTGGTGGAGAAGGAGATGGAGGAGGAGGTGAAGGTGGAGGTGGAAGTTGAGGTGGATTAGGAGGAGGATGTGGTGGAATTAGAGGAGGAGGAGGGTGTTGAGGTGGAGGTAGTGGAGGTGGTGGTGGATGCGGAGGTGGAGGTGGAGGATGAGGCGGAGGAGATGAAGGTGAAGTTAGAGGTAGATGTAGAGGAAGTGGTGGTGTAGGTGGACGAAGAGGATGAGGTGGAGGAGATGAAGGTGGAGTTGGAGGTAGATGTAGAGGAAGTGGTGGTGGAAGTGGATGAAGAGGATGAGGTGGTGGTGTAGGAGGTGGAGACAAAGGTGGAGGCGTAGTCGAAGGTGGAGGAGGAGGTGGAGGTGGAGGTAAGGGAAGAGTAGGTGTAGGTGGGGGAGGAGAAAAGAGGAGGGGGAGTTTGAGGTGGAGGTGTAGGAGGGGGTCAAGGTTAAGGTGATGGAGGTGGTGAGGGATGTTGAGGTGGTGGAGGAGGAGGAAGAGGAGAAGGTGGTGGAGGTGGAGGTGGAGGAGAAGGTGGTGGAGGAGGAGGTGGAGGAGAGGAGGAGGTGGATGTGGATGAGGAGGAGGAGGAGGTGGAGGTGTAATTTGAGGTGGAGTTGAAGGTGGAGGTGGAGGTGGAGGAGGAGGAGAAGGTGATGGAGTTGGAGGTGGAGATAAGAAATTTAATTTAAGATTCATGTCTTAAATTAAAATATTATATTGTCAATCTCTCCTCCACTGTTGGAAATGAAAGCTACAGTCTCATGAATGAAGAACATATCTCTTCACACACATAATATCCTAGTATTAAATGATAAGTAATACATCTAGGAAGATTTCCCCCATGTACAAATATAGTCATTCAAGTACATGAAATTTCCTTACCATTTAAATCTAATACCTTGGGAAAGAATTTGTAATATTTTTAAAGATTAAAATATTACTATGAATTTTCCAACACATTCCATCTAGTTGAAATATATTCCATCAAACTTAATAATTAAATTAGAACTATGGAAGATCTATTCTTCTGATTACAATAATGATACGCATATCTATTTTGACATTTGTTTTCAATTTAAGTTAAAAGAAAATGTTAACATTAAATTAACAAACTAGGGAAGCCATATAAATTAAACACACATATAAATGATCTAAATTATAACTTGATTACAAGTTATATTGTGATTATCTACAGTAACATTTTTTTGCATACATATTTCAAAAAAAATAATCTTAGTGGATAATATTAGCGGTGAAATTTACCACTTGGACAACATTTAAGGGTTTCCAATTTTGAATGGAATAATTTTTTGTATCATAGTGCATTATTAATAGTAGCCCCAAAATTATTTTATTAGAAAAATTGGTATAGAGGTTAGCATAGCCTTATTTCAAGGGAGATCTACAAAACTAAAATAGCTCCCGAAATACTAATTTCCATTTACCCCAATTTTCAAGGACGAGGATTTATGGTAGCCATTTCTGCCTTCTCATTTGGTTTAAAATGATATCTTTATTTGTTTATTAAAATAATTTACTAAAGTGTTATAAACCCTAAAACCTAAACCCTAATCATTTTAGAACATTTAAAAAACTGTTTTGTAATTTTTATTTAAGTGTTTATTAAAATAATTTACTAAAGCGTTATAAACCTTAAAACATAAACCTGAAACCCTAAACCATAAACCCTCAAACCCCCAAACCTAAACCCTAATCGATTTATAACATTTTGAAAAGAATTTTATACTTCTATTTAAGTGTTTATTAAAAGAATTTACCGAAGTGTTATAAATCCTAAACCCTAAACCCTAAAAACTAGTTTTCTTTTTAATATTCTAAAAAGTGTTTTGTAATTTTAGTGTTATAAATCCTAAATCATAAAATCTAAACCCTAAAACCTAAAACCTAAAAGCTAAACCCTAAACATGAAACCCTAAATCCCAAGCCGTAAAACCGAAAGGTAAACCCTAACACTAGGAGTTTGATAACATTTTAGAAATCATTCTATAACATTTATTTAAGTTTTTATTAAAAGAATTTACTAGAGTGTTATAGAACCTAAACCCTAAACCCCAAACCCCAAATCCTATATGCTAATTCTTAAAGCCTTTGTAACTTTAAAAGATTTTTTCTCCTCCTCTCCCACCGCCTCTCCCTCCTCCTCCTACCTTCATCTCCTCTCCTTCTCTCTCCCCTGTCCTTAGCCTCTTCTCCCTCATCCTCCTCCCACTGCTCCTTCTTTGTATCCACCTCCCCCACCCCTCCTCTTGCTCCTCCTCCACAACTCTGTCATCCTCCTCACTCCTCCTTGCCTCCCACTGCCTCCACCTCCTCCCCCCTCCACCTCCGCCTCCTCCTCCTCCTACCTTTGCCTCAACCCTCTCTCCCACACCTCCACCTATGCCTCTCCCCCAAGTTCCTCCCCCTCCCTTCCCCTCTCCTACCTCTACCCCTCCTCTATTGTCTCCTCTCCCCCCCATAGCCTTGTCTCCTTTGCCTCTTCGCCATCATCTCCTGTGACATCCACCCCCTCTAACTCCTCCACCTCCTACCACATGCGTCCTCCTCTTCCCCTCCCTGCCTCATAGGGGATTCACTAAGTGAACCTCTCACCTATCACGTGCGTTTGTGGCATATTAAAAATACACATAACTTGAGTACATATTGGAAAATGCCTCTAAAAATAACATTATTTAACCCCCTACCAATATAAACTCAATATAGCTTCCCAATTTAAGAAACCACTACTTTCACTAGATATTGTAGGTATCCATTTTTTCTTTTACGTTTTTTACACCACTTTATATTTTTCATTAACTTTGAGATCCATTTTTTATATTTTCCAATATAAAAAACCTTTACCCCTATATATCCGCCGATATATTATGTCATTTTTTCCTCAATATATATTCCCCAATATGAACCCACATTGTATGATATTCCCCCCTTTGCCTCTACCTCTCCCACTTCCTCCTTTCGCTCCCTCCTCCGCTGCCTTTCGCTCCTTTTTCTCCCCGAGACCCTCTTCCCCCTCCACCTCCTCCCCTCTCACCTTCTCCTATTCCTCCTCCACCTTCTTCGCCTCAACCTCTTCCCCTTCCTCTCTTGCTTACACCTGCTCCACATCCCGCCACCTCCTCTGCCTCCCTGCTAGCCCCCTCATCTACCACTACCCACTCCTCCTCCGAATCTACATCCCCCCTCTTCCTCTTCCTCCACAACCACGTCCTCCTCTACCTCCTCCTCCACCTATCGTCGTTTCCTCCTCCTTCCTACCTCCCATCCCTCCACCTCAACCTCTCCCCCTACCTCCATCCCCTCTCCTCCCTCTCCTCCTCCTCTCCTTCCTCCTCTCCTCCCTCCCCCTCCTCTTACTTCGCCTCTTCCCCATCCTCTCCTACCGTGTCCCCCTCCTCCTCCACCTCCTACCCTTCCTCCCCCGCATCCTCCTCCTCTTTCCTCCCGCCTCCGTTCCCGATCTTGTCACCACCCCTGCTAGTGCCTATCATCCCCTGCCCATCCACCAACCCCCTCCTCCTCCTCTTGCCGCTCCTCCTCCCCCTCCCCAACCTCTACCACTTCCTTCTCAACCTCTGCCTTTTCCCTCCTCCTCCATCTCATCTCCTCCTCCTCCCCCTTATCCTCCTAAGAAAAACATAAAAAGAAAAAATAATTACATATCATTTGATTCTCTTTATTTATAGTATTTTACAATTTTTTCAGATTTCCTCCATTATCCAATCCTCTCATCTTCCTAAAAAAACATTAAAAAATTAAATATCATTTCATTCTATTTATAATACTTACAATATTTACAAATTTCCATATTTCTTTACAATGATAATTCACATATCAGTATATAAATGTTAATCAAACAAACAATCTACATAAAAAAATAAATCAATATAAATAATTAATTTTGCAAACAACAATTCAAGTAATCAAAATTATAACCAAAAGCACAATTACCATAGACAAATTCTGTAGACCCCAAAAATAATTAACGTACAACCACAACCAAACTTCAGAAAACCTCCACTTGTAGTAGAGGTAAGTACGATGGAACACTACTAGCCATCTTCTATATTTAATAATAGTATTGCAATTTTGCATTTCCTATGGTTTTATGTGGTCTCAAATGTAATTGCAAGTAACTTCCTCAACATTGGAGCAAATCATGTTACGGTGGTTGAAACACAAAATACAAAATCAACATTAGTGTATGCTAATTGGTCATTGTCTTGTTTTCAATACCTTGGCTATTAAGACATATTTTTAATCCAGTGGTGAATTAAGAAAATATACTTGTAACGACTCTATTTCAACTAATTCATCACCACTATACGCACTTGTAGTGCTCCGTTTCAACTAATTGATTACCATTATACCATAACGGAACATAACCAACATAATGATGTTTTGAAATTGCAACCATTTAGTTTTTGTTGTTATTTGTTTTTATATGTTAGAAGAAAATTTAATTTCCTAGAGATGGGTGAGGAATAACTGCAATTGGGTCTAATGAGAGAGGAATATTAATAAGAATATGCCCTTCTATGGTAGAGAATCGTTTTTACAGGTGCTTCATCTTCCTGTGGATGAGACTTTCAAGGTCCTTATCACATATTGAATCGCGTACAATGAGATTTATGTATATTTAATTATGTATATTTAAAGTGCCACACTATACAAAAAGATTTAACTTTGAGTATTACGAACATATTTAGTCAGAGTTAAGTGAGTTTATTTGTAGAAAAATATTTATACACTCAAGTTATAGACTAGATTTCATATGGCTGGTTTAATATATTACAACACTAATTTGAAATGGAGCTTTTAAATTTATAAAAATAATTCTAATAAACACGCACTTTTAAATTTATAAAACTAATTCTAACAAACATGCGAGGCAAAAATTGTAATTAAGTTGCATTGTAGAGGAGACTTAAATTAGGAATAAATGTAAGCTTTATCTTTCAAAAAATGCAGCTGGTTAAGTTGATGGAAATAAAAACATATTTTAATTCCATAAGAAGAGATCGGTCTGTTTTGCATGATGGATAGAGTAAACTCGTATGGAACCAATAAAAAATTAATTGAATATGGATAGAGAACAATAAAAGATTGGCGGTTATGGGTGATGGATTGATTAAACTAGCATGAAACCAATAAAAAGTTAATTGAACATAGAAAGAGAAAAATAAAAGAGTTAATTATATAAATATACTATAATCACTTAAAATTTTGATTAAACAAGGACACACTCATCATGTTTTTGGGAAGTAGTTCAATTATTAAAATTGATTTTGGAATTCATTAATCATAAATTTTTAAATTTAGTAGACATGGAAGATTCCTTGAAAATTCATGGAGTTATTGTTGGGAAACTCTTGAATCAAAATGGAAGGTATTACATAATTGGAGTTCAAATTGGTTGCGAGGGATGATGAAGGGTTTGCATCATATTTAAGTCTTGTCTCTCCTCTCTTATAGATTGAGCTCATCCAAGAAATCAATGCCACCATTCCCTGCAGCTGAGGATGACATGAACACCATACCAAGAAATGAACGTAGTTAAATTTGCAACATTTGCAATCAAATTGATAAAAGGCAATCATAACATGGTCGAGCTTAAAATCACACCATGTAAATGCAATTCGATAGCATCCATGCATACAATCATTTATCTCCATGAACTCAAAAGTTGTAAATTCTCTCATTCAAACCACGATGACCAACAGAGACTCAAACGACAGACTTACTCACTAACTCAGACTCAAACCAACCACATCCAAGTACATAGATGTGCCAATCCGAACATAGATAGAGGAGGACCAAAACACAACAAAAAAATAAAAATTGGGATATATATATATATAGCAATTTCTCCACTTTCTTCTACGGCTATATTTACTTCCCACACCGTTTGAAGGTTTCATCCACTCCCAATTTTCATGATTTCCATAATATATCACACCATTATCAGAGTGTGATAGATTTCTATTTTGAATATAACAAATTTCACCATCATGTTTCTGTTCTACACATGCCCATACATATCAGAGTGTAATACATTTCTTTTTTCACATAATATAACAAACACAAACAACCCCAGGCATTGTCGAACTACAATAACTTGCTAGAGTTTCTAACAAACTACACGTGCCCACTACTGGCCATAAATTCATTTGAATGTTCGATGAACACTAGGCATAAATTATAACAAACTTGACGTATATGTACTTCTCACACCTTTTGAAGGTTTCATTGGCTCCCAATTTTCATGATTTCCATAACATATCATGCCATTATCAGACTGTGATAGATTTCTTTTTTGAATATAACAAATTTCACCATCATGTTTCTATTATACATGCGCCCATACATACTGGAGTGTAATAGGCTATTTTTGTCAGATAATATAACAAACGTGCATTGTGAAACTAGAATATGTAGCTTTCTTGTCAGATTTTATAACAAGCTACACATGCCCACTACCGGGCATAAATTCATTTGAAGGTTCAACGAACACTAGCATAAATTATAACAAAATAGCTACCAAAATCCCCTTTTTTTGCAAATTGGGGTGAATGAAAGTTGTAGCTCTTCATGAGCTAATTTATCTCTTTCTATTCTCCCTTGAAATAAGGTTATGCCTACCTCCACACATGATTCTTTTATAAAGTAAATTTTGAGTAATTATTAGTAATGAACTATGAGTAAATAAAATTTCCCAAACAAATTTTTAAACCCTTTAATTTTCTCCATGGGCAAAATTTCACTCCTAAATTTTCTTCACGATGATTATTCGTTATTCAACTCTGCATGAAAAAAAAAAAATATTATAAATAACGAAAAAATAATATATAGTAAATTCATAATTTATTTTATTTTTATGTGTTTTTAAGCGCATGAAATGAGAGAGGTATCATGGGGTTCCTATTTTGATGTTTATCATCAATTGATACCAATCTCCACTTACCATTAATTTTATTTATTTGGCTTCCATATTTTTTCTAAATTTAATTTTAATATTTTTTAAATTAAAATCAAAGTAAATTCCAAAATAGATATGATTATTGTTATGCTAGTAGACAAAGTAGATATTTCATACTAATAACTTAATTGTTATGGTTGTTGTCGACTTTTAACTTCCATGGAATGTTGGAATATACATAGTAGTAATGATATATGATGATAAGATTTGTGTGCAATTTAGGTATTCTTTTTTAATAAATTTATCTCAAATTAATTAATTTCAGAAAATTTCATAACTATACATGTCACATTGGGAATGTGGTATTGGTAATCCATGGTATTACCACATGGTATTGTAAGAAGATCTATTTACTATATAAGAGTATCCACGGGAAGTGGGAGTCAATCTACATGTCTAAAATTATTTTTATATGTTTTATAACCCTTACATTAATTTTTTTTATAATAATAATAAAGTTATAATTCAATTAACTTTTACTATTTTTTTTAATTTGGACAATGTCACATGTATAATGGGTGTAGAGTTTTGATTGTTATCACACATTAATTTCTATATTTTTTATCAAACCATTGACTAGATGAGTGCAATGGTTATAATAAAAGAAAAAAATCATTTTCTAGTCAAATCTTTGCAACAATCTTTTTAATTAAATTGAAAATGAGAAAGTGTCAAAACCACATTTTAAATAAATCTCAATTATTTATTCACAACTAATATTAAAAATAATCCTAGCATCAATCTATTAGTTGCTGATGATTAAATTAAAATTCTAGAATTCCAATTCCAAGGTATACACTCCTATCAACATAGTGAAATTAAGCAAGCATACATATGTTGTCACATATATGTATTTTAAATTTGTAAATTATGTTTCCCCATATTTGTTTCTTAATCACTAATATCTACATTAATGTGCATAAACATATATTTGTAATATTATTTTTTTAATATTTAATTTTTTCATTTTCTCCTTGTTTTCTGTAATCAATGCTAAGTTATATCCGGAAGCCTTTTGTTGAACTCTGATGTTGAGTTCAATTTGAAGAACTTTAATCTATGAAATATTTTTCTATTAAAATTATGCAAAACCCCTCATTTAATAAATGTGAAATATGGGAAACACTTTCCATGTCATTTGAAAGATGAGAATATTGAAATATCAAAATAAACTTTTAGATGGTTAATAACAAATTAAAAAAATAAGGAAAATATGAAAATATATTTAAATCTCATATATACTGGAATATAGCTGAGTATAAAACACGCGCCGTACATACCGGAATATACAACACGCTCCCATACATACCAGAGTGTAATAGATTTCTTTTGTGAGATAATATAGCTGAGTATAAAACACGCGTTGTACATACTGGAATATACAACACGCTCCCATACATACCGGAGTGTAATAGGTTTTTTTTTTGAGATAATATAATAAAGGCGAACAACCCCGGGCATTGTCAAACTGGAACATGCCGCTTTATTGTCAAAGTTTATAACAAAGTACACGTGCCCACTATTGGGCATAAATTCTTTTGAAGATTCGATGAACACTATGTATAAATTATAACAAACTTAACCTATAACTATCCTGAATGCATATATCGTGAACCCACATATGCCGGTTTCAGGGTTTATAACAAATTACACGCGCCCACTACTTGGCATAAATTCAAATAAACCTAACATCGCGAACCCACATATGACAGTTTCAGAGTTTATAACAAACTACACGCGCCCACTACTCCCGAATGCATATATCATGAACACATATATGCCGGAACTCACATATGTCGGTTTCAGGGTTTATAACAAATTACAAGCACCCACTACTTTGGATATATTCAAATAAACTTAACATCGCGAACCCACATATGGTAGTTTGATTTTATAACAAACTACAGCTTCAGAGTTTATAACAAACTACCTCCGTTGCCTTTCGCTCCTTTTTATCCCCCTCGCCCTCTTCCCCCTCCACCTCCTCCCCTCTCACCTTCTCCTCTTCCTCCTCCACCTCCTTCGCCTCCACCTCTTCCCCCTCCTCTCTTGCCTACTCCTGCTCCACCTCCCGCCACCTCCTCTGCCTCCCTGCTAGCCCCCTCATCTAACTCTACCCACTCCTCCTCTAAATCTACATTCCCCCTCTTCCTCTTCCTGCACAACCACGTCCTCCTCTACCTCCTCCTCCACTTATCGCCTTTTCCTCCTCCTTCCTGCCTCCCATCCCTCCACCTCAACCTCTCCCCCTACATCCATCCCCTTCCCTCCCATATCCTCCCTCTCCTCCTCCTCTCCCCCTCCCCCTCCTCCTACTTCGCCTCTTCCCCATCCTCTCCTACTGTGTCCCTCTCCTCCTCCACCTCCTACCCTTCCTCCCCCGTATCATCCTCCTCTTTCCTCCCACCTCCGGCCCCGATCTTGTTGCCACCCCTGCTAGTGCCTATCCTCCCCTGCCCATCCACCAACCTCCTCCTCCTCCTCATGTCCCTCCTCCTCCCCCTCCGCAGCCTCCGCCACTTCCTTCTCAACCTCTGCCTTTTCCCTCCCCCTCCATCTCATCTCCTCCTCCTCCCCCTTATCCTCATAAGAAAAACATAAAAAGAAAAAATAATTACATATCATTTGATTCTCTTTATTTATAGTATTTTACAATTTTTTCAGATTTCGTCCATTATCTCATCCTCTCATCTTCCTAAAAAAACATTAAAAAATTACATATCATTTCATTCTATTTATAATACTTACAATATTTACAAATTTTCATATTTCTTTACAATTATAATTCACATATCATACATAAATGTTAATCAATCAAACAATCTACATAAAAAAAAAAATCAATATAAATAATTAATTTTGCAAACAACAATTCAAGTAATCAAAATTATAGAAATAATATCAAAAGTTTTTGTGTAATCCTTAAGACAACTCAATGCTTATTCTAATCTCCAAAACTATCTAAAATCAATATATATAAATTATTATAAAATATTTGAAAACTAAAATAAACCACAAAGCACATTTACCATTAGACAAATTCTTGTAGACCCCAAAAATAATTAACATACAACCACAAGGAAACTTCAGAAACCTCCACTTGTAGTAGAGGTACGTACAACCTCCACTTGTAATAGAGGTACGTACAATGGAACACTACTAGCCATCTTCTATATTTAATAATAGTATTGTAATTTTGCATTTCCTATGGTTTTATGTGGTCTCAAATGTAATTGCAAGTAACTTCCTCAACATTGGAGCAAATCATGTTACGGTGGTTGAAACACAAAATACAAAATTAACATTATTGTATGTTAATTGGTCATTGTCTTGTTTTCAATACCTTGGCTATTAAGACGTATTTTTAATCTAATGGTGAATTAAAAAAATATACTTGTAAAGGCTCTATTTCAACTAATTCATCACCACTATACGCACTTGTAGTGCTCCGTTTCAACTTATTGATCACCGTTATAACAGAACATAACAAACATAACACTGTTTTGAAATTGTAACCATTTAGTTTTTGTTGTTATTTGTGTTTATATGTTAGAAGAAAATTTAATTTTCTTAGCGATGGGTGAGGAATAACTGCAATTGGATCTAAAGGAGAAAGGAATATTAATAAGAATATGTCCTTCTAGGGTAGAGAATCGTTGTTACAGGTGCTTCATCTTCTTGTGGATGAGACTTTACAAGGTCCTTATCACATATTGAATCGCGTACAATGAGATTTATGTATATTTAAAGCGCCACACTGTACAAAAAGATTTAACTTCGAGTATTACGAACATATTTAGTCAGAGTTAAGTGAGTTTATTTGTAGAAAAATATTTATACACTCAGGCTATAGACCAGATTGGATATGGCTAGTTTAATATATTACAACACTAATTTTAAATGGAGCTTAATAATATTACACATCTTGTAAGTAGATTTTAAATTTATAAAACTAATTCTAATAAACAAACACTTTTAAATTTATAAAACAAATTCTAACAAACATGCGAGGCAAAAATTGTAATTAATTTGCATTGTAGGGGAGACTTAAATTAGGGATAAATGTAAGCTTTATCTTTCAAAAAATGCAGCTGGTTAAGTTGATGAAATAAAAACATATTTTAATTCCATAAGAAGAGATCCGTCGGTTATACATGATGGATTGAGTAAACTCGTATGAAACCAATAAAAAATTAATTGAACATGGATAGAGAACAATAAAAGATCAGCAGGTTATGCATGATGGATTGATTAAACTAGCATGAGACCAATAAAAAGTTAATTGAACATAAAAAGAGAAAAATAAAAGAGTTAATTAGATAAATATACAATAATCACTTAAAAATTTGATTAAACAAGGACATACTCATCATGTTTTTGGGAAGTAGTTCAATTATTAAAAGTGATTTTGGAGTTCATTAATCATAAATTTTTGAATTTTGTAGACATGGAAGATTCCTTGAAAATTCATGGAGTTATTGTTTGGAAACTCTTGAATCAAAATGGAAGGTATTACATAATTGGAGCTCAAATTGGTTATGAGGGATGATGAAGGGTTTGCATCATATTTAAGTCTTGTCTCTCCTCTCTTCTCCATTGAGCTCATCCAATAAATCAACGCTAGGATTCCCTCCAACTGAGGATGACATGAACACCATACCAAGAAATGAACGTAGTTAAATTTGCAACATTTTCAATCAAATTGATAAAAGGGAATCATAACATGGTCGAGCTTAAAATCAGACCATATAAATGCAATTCGATAGCATCCATGCATACATTCATTTATCTCCATGAACTCAAAAGTTGTAAAT
>APFE031232105.1:14337-30802 GCA_000404065.3 Pinus taeda | reverse complement strand
AAGGAAAAAGAATAGTTCCAGGATTTAATCACAGATTACCTTGAACTCAATCTAAGCTATTTCGAATGTTTTTCTTCAGTTATAGTAATGAAGGTGTAATTCTTAAATGCTACCCTTTCACACTATATCTTTCACAGTGATTATTGTTTCAGGAATTCAAATTTGCTCCTAAGGAATACATCTCTTTCTCACACCCCAGCTTAGTGGAAAATTCTTAATTGCTTTTCATTGGTTGTTTACATTCCACCATCATAAATTCAAGTTTGTTTCGTGAAGTATCTAAATGGCCCTGTAACTCCAGCTGCTCAAACTCAAGATTTCAAGAAACCAGTAGCCACAGACTCCATTGCCCAATGGACTAACTTTATCTGCAGATCTCCACTTTAAGTACAGAAAGACATTCTTCCAACCAAACACAAACCAAAAACCTATATTTCATAACTAGCCTAATATCTTCACAAAACAGAGACAAACCTTAAAGAGAGAGCCCTCTCTAATTACAGCTAGGCTAGAAGTTGTAATCCAAAGATTGGTTAGTGGTTACCCCGGCCGTATTCCCTTGGGAGTCATAGGGAACAACCTGGGTGTTAACAGTTCACAAGTGTAACATGGTGACCAACATGAAAAAAATGTTCATTGAACAGTCAAGCAAAGAGGGTGTAAAGACTCACACAAGCCCATGGGGTGAGCCCGAGTGCAGGAAAATGTCAAGTAGAAACTCAAGGGAGGCTCTGAAATTGGATACATGCCAAAATGTTGGAAGGTGTTGCAACCACTACAATAGAATATGAAGAGTGAAATCTCCTATATTGCTTGATAATTAACTATTCGTGTTTACAATAACACAAAGCGATCATTTAGAAACAAAAGTAGTCAAAAACCTTGATTCAGGTTAGTAGATATTAAAGAATGAAGGATAGAATCAGTCTGCATGCCTGTACTGATTTTTTCCCAAGAAATATTTACATATATTCCAATGAAACTTTTATTTTTATAATTGCTAATGATTTTGTAGTTGAAAAGAATGCACGGTGATAAAATAGATTGTGGATTTGTTTTCTAGAGTGGTAAGTAAGTATTATAGCTCTGCTTCGACAATTGAATTATTTAATTAGATAAGATTAGTAATGAAATATGTCGAAATTGTGAATCAATGCGGGATACTCATATACTGTTATGAAGTATGTATGAAGAAATCAACATGTAAGAGCCCGAGGTATGGGTTATCTACCATCTATCTCAAATTAGAATGGCCACAACCACACTTACATAAAATAAGAATGTGTTTGCACTTAAGTTTATAGTATTAGATACTTTTTATATCTCTCGAATTCGTCAGAGAATGTCATGAAAAAAAGAGACTCATAGACAACACTTGATGAGGAAGTATAAATGTGCATGTGAAAGAAAAAATATTATCGCCAACAAAATCCTTATGTGTTAACGATACAAGTTTATAGCTATGGAATGGTTTATAAACTATGGAATTATTTGTCCTTAATACCTTCGACTATGACAGTAGGACTACGATCATGATATATGGAATTACTAGCTATAATGTACGTGTGACAATGAAATCATGGTAGGTGACAACTTACCTGTTGAATATGAAGTTGTGATTTGTATGGAATGCATTAATGCTTGTTTTGATCATCAAAGGAATGAAATCAAGATGCCTAATATTATGATGTTGAATGCCCATGTTGATTCTTTCCTCCCAGGATATAATGTATACATAGTAAATGTTGAAGTGTTGATAAATCTATTAATCTTGACCTAAAAGTCCACATCATTTGATCTAGTGCAGCCACTATATATATGGAGTTAAAATACATATATTAGTAACCATCACAGGGTTTAATTGAGTGATTTTTAGAACAAGTAAAGGATTATTGTCTACATGGATCACTAAAGAATAGTGAAGGTCAAAGGGTTATGAGAATTATATGTGCAGTTAAGATTGAAGGCCGATTGATATCTTGTTTTTCAAAGATCGACATAAACAATATATGTTACAACTATATGTAATGGTCAATACTTTAATGATGGTGCATAGGCCTTGGCATGTACCTCTGGAGCTTTGCCAAAACCTCGTGCCTTTGAGCATTTAAGGCACACTCAGTTATCGTATTGTGTTATTGGTAGTTTTAAAACACAAACAACACCTTTCCAATTTGATTTACAACTGATATTTCCCTTTCAATGTCACCTTTCCTTTTTCCTTATCCATCGATGTGGAGGTGTTTGATTACTGATTAAGTTGCCACAGTCATCTGTTGGATAATAGTTATCCTTATGGTAATGCCTATAAAAGAACTCTGTGGATAATTATCACACCATAAACACATTCAATTTGGATAATGGTTATCGAGCTTTTTCTAGCTGACCATGTATTATTAACCCTATCTTAAAGATTTCCTATATCAATTACATTATTGGGTCTGAGTTATTAACATCGGGTGTACCCTTTGTTGTGAGGAAAGTATGTTAAGTAATTTCCTCAAGTTCTCTAGCAGGTGGGCGTGTTTCACTGGGGAAGAGATGGATCTGACTGTTATTTCCTCAACCTTTCTTCCCTCTGCCACTTCTTATTGGGTATGCTGGCAGAGGATTGATATAAGTTCCAACCAATCTGTCGTGAACATACCCTAGGCTCCATGTAAAGTGTTCCTTTTAATCCACTTCAACGAAGATTATATGTTCATTTTTTCAGTTCTTGAGGGTATTCATAAACCTGAGCCCCATTATGGTCTTTCAAATAGAATACCATTCGCATGAACCCTGACCTGGTTGCAGCATATATGATACCCAGGCTAACCTATAAAGGTAGGGAGGCAAGGTGTGTTTGTCATTCTCAGTATATTGACCGAGAAAAAAAAATCCTTGAGCCCACCCTCGCAGAAATTACCAACTTGAAAGAGAATATATGTGAGTTGTAGAACATCTAGTGCTTTGTGGGGAGGGCTAAGACAAGTGTGGAGCCTCACAATCCAGAAAAGGCTCGATGGAGCACCTGGCTGTGCTCAAAATTATGCTCTCAAGAAATAATTGAGTTGTTGGACATGTTCGCTTTTAGGCGAAGGGATCACCCTATTACAAGCATCCAAGAGCCATCATGGTTTCCTACTTAATTAAGTTTAATTGCCTAAGTAGTTAATGGGACAAACTTAAGATCATCTGCGCCTAACAGCGCATGGGTTCGAACAACACATTCAACAGTTTTGAAGGGTGAGTGTTTCAGGAACATCGATTGTTTGATTAAATTAGAGGTCTCTTCTTACGAGACATAATTTCAGCGATTTTCAGATGGGTACATAGGTACGTTTTGGTATAATTTAGATGATTTATTTTGTTTTATGCATAAAGCAGAAGAATATGAATACTTTCTCCTCGAAGTTGCATGATTACTTTACGCTTTGCATGTTGTAAGTTCATTATGTTTTGCATATGATGGGTGTTGTCGCTGAACAAGGATAAGGTCCAAGCTCATTATGTGCTTATGATCAGCTGCATTTGTACATTTACATGCAGGGATGGCTTAAATTTTCATTATTTATGTGCTTGCATGTATACGATGAGTTGCATTGTGTGCTTTCATGCTTGGATGGCATAAATTTTCACTATTTAGCTTGGTTTAAAAATTGATTTAAGATACTTTATAAATGGGTATAGTCGTGCTTGATGAATGAACAAGGATGGATTCAATCCTTGCACTTATATTGAATTTCTCAAGTCTAAGTATTGTGGATAGCTATAGTAGGATTGTGGGGAGAAGGAACCCTGAAAGGTTAGAATGTGTTATATAACATAGAACCTTGGAGCGTTGTAGTGGAGTAGAGAGTAATGCAAAGAAATAACGCAAATTAACACATTGATTAATTCAATAAGTATAAAAGTTCAACCATAATTACTGTTTAGTTGTGATACTTATTGAGTACTAGGAATTACATGCAATTAATCGGGATGTTATACCCACAGTGGTAATGAGATATCCAATTAGATAACATGTAGTACATACGTAAGAATAATATATATCATTGAAATTGAGGTAGGAGAAGGCCCAAATACTAAATGCCTCGACATAAGAGTAAAGTGTGTTAGTTCCAGTCTTCGCAGCCTGTCACCAACGATCAACATGAGCTCTTACTATGTCTGGTTTTGTTAGATGTTTTGCACATGCTGTTCAGCACAAAACATGTCACAAGTGTATCCATCAGATGAATATTGGAAAATTCTTTCCAACGGTATATCACACTCCCGTAACTGGCTCCCAGATTAGAAGATATGATCGAAATGACTGAGTGATTCTTGGTTATGCATGTTTTGAGGTCAGTTGCTGCACACAATGACAAGTTTAGTAAAAAATCCGTTTGTGAAATATTGGTAAGGAATTTTTCAAAAGTGAAAGAGGTTTTTGTTCATCACATACCAAATAACAAAAACCTCCTTCCGTTTATGCACAAGGGCTACTATGTGGTAGATATATAGTGACATTTGGAGCCTACATTAAAACAAAGCAAAATTTTCATATTTTTTACTGTTTTAGTCATTGTCGTGCGGGGTCATTTTACAACAGATGGAAAGTAATTTTGCAAAACCCAAGGAGGTTTTTGTTAACCAAAAGCCATATAAAAAAATTTCTTCCATTTTATTCACAGGTGTCATGAATTGGGAAATGTGACTAGATATTTACAGCTCATTTTCACAGATTTAAAGTTTTAATGATTTTCTGTTTTAGAGATGATTTTGTGGAACATATTGCGAGCAACTGGAAACAAATTTCCAAAATTTGAGAGATTTTTTCTCCAACATGACCTTATCTACAAAAACCTCTTTAATTTTTGTAACAGGTGCTATGGTTTAGGATATACTAGTTCATCTTCAACACCTATTTTCAGAAATGCAGCCCAAGTTTAATGTAATTGATTCTATTTTGAAGAAAATGGTTGAGCTCAATCCCTTAGTAAAAGGATGAGAAAATGTATATATTTTATGAATTTCATAGTGTAGGGGTTGGATTTTGTTATAAGGTTGGACTCTTGAGAAAGTAAGGAGCTTCATTGTACACTCATACCAGTATTTTGGCTAAGGAATTGAGACTAGGGTTTGTAATATTCTTTGGGATCCCTGTGGCATTTGTTTTGGTACAGTGCTTTCTTATGTATTTGTGAATTTATTCATTTGTTATGTATATCATTTCTTTCTTATTTCTTCTCAACTAAATCAAACAAGAGTGTAAGTAGAATACATTGAAATTGCAGTGCTCTACTTGAAGTTTGCTTTAGTTTTTTTATATTTTCAACTATTTGGAGAGGATCCATGGCTTCTCTTGCCCTCTTCAACTCCTCCTCTATCTGATCCATCCATCTCACTTGATTTAGAGTGCCAAAAACAATTTCCTACCTTGCCCCATTGAGATCCCTGCAAGACTGAGCCTCATTCCCTGCACCCAAGATTTGCCTTTCCCTTAGAGCCCACAAAATCATCAATTTATTCATCAAACTCTTTTACATCTATACCTAGCCTAAGATCAGTAATAAAATCAGTCATCTCAAGCCTTTAGTGACCATAATCCGCTGATATTGACTCGGAGAGAGCCCTCTCCTGACCTAGTAGGGCTAGCTACCAGGCTGAGCGTGGTTTGAGGTTGGCCCTAGATCCCACCTTTTCAGCCTGAGGTAAATCTAGGCTCTAACATAGTGGCGACTCCACTGGGGAAGAAATTGTTTGTTGGTTAGTATTATTCATTTTATAAACTACATATGGAGTCTAAAGATTAGCGGAGTAGCCTTCAAAATTCTTTTTCTTTGCATTAGTGCAAGTAGATAAAAGCTACTTCAGTCAATCTCCAGTCTAGTCTTATAAATAGAATATCTAACTTGCAAATTGCCCCAGTACAATTTTGTAATCAAGTTCAAATCTGATTGCTGATGGTGGACAGCAGTTAGACACATATGAAGGCTGAAATCATCTACCTTGCGACTCCACTGTTCGAAGTCCCGAGTTTCAAAGTATTGATGGTGGCTCCACTGGCTAAATGAAGGACTCAGATGTTGCTCATGTTTGTTCAAGGTATTCATTTATCGATTTTTCTAATCTTCCTAGTTTTCCTAATCAATTACCAAAGGATGCATACATTTTGAGTAATGGCCCTAAATTCAATGGGGAAGATCTGAATTTGACTCTAGAACATATAGAAAATTTTAAAACATTTGTGGACATTCCTAGAGTTAAAAGGAAGATGTCTTCATCAGATTGTTCTTTGATTCGTTTCAAGGCAAATGTAGAAGATGGATTGAAGGTTTTCCTATCAGATCTATTAAGTCCTTTGTAAATTTTTGGCATATCTTTCTTGAAACATGGATGGAGAAAGAGGAAGAATTCAAAATAGAGGTGCCCTCTATTCAAGGTTTTAGAGAATGGGAAGATATGTGCATGGATGATGAGGTAGACGAGAACTTTGCTTCATCTCTTTCTTCTTATCTGAAATCCTGTCGATGCAGCCATGAAGTTAAGCTCAATTTTTTGCAAGAGTTTTCCATCAAAATTGAAGGAGCTCTAATTGAATTGGAGACCCAAACACAATCCCAGGATCAAGACTGTTGAGTCCCATTCTTTGGGGACCTTTTTTAGCAGAAGGAACAGAAGGTAAGGCTGCCCATGGATATTTGCATTGATAGTTTGCAGCTGGAAGCATGCATTGAGGAGTTAGGGCAGCAAACAAAGTCTGGTTTTTTCGATCCTATTACAACGTACATGGAATTTTTTTTTTAGTTTGAATGATAGATCAACTTGTCTTTTACACAACCAGACTCATTATGTTCATGTATGGCTGTTAGCATTTACATTTGTGTCCTGGTTGAAGCACTTTCAAGCAGCATCCTTGTCACACTTACTTGATTGGTTGATATGGCATTACAACATTACTTGATCTATCAATTTTGCATCAAAGTGGGTTAGATTTGTATATAAATAAGCTACCCAAGGCAACATTTTAGTTCTCGGTATTTGTTTATGTACATGTTGCAGTATGTATATGTTTTTGGATTTGGTATGAGTTGTTTTGGGTTTGCAGTTGTTTGACCATCCATGCCCAATGGAAGAGGCACTTTCTACTTTCTAAAGATCTATAGTTCTTGGCACCTCCAAGGAGATGCCATCCCCAATGGAGCCGATGTTAGTTCCAGTCTTCACAACCTGTCACCAACGATCAATATGAGCTCTTACTATGTCTGGTTTTGTTAGATGTTTTGCACATGATGTTCAACACAAAACATGTCACAAGTGTGTCCATCAGAAGAAGCTCAGAAAAATATTTCCAACGGTATATCACACTCCCGTAACTGGCTCCTATATTAGAAGATACGATCGAAATGAATGAGTGATTCTTGGTTATGCATGTTTTGAGGTCAGATGTTGCACACAATGACAAGTTTAGTAAAAAATCCGTTTTTGAAATATTGGTAAGGCATTTTTAAAACATGAAAGAGGTTTTTGTTCATCGCATACCAAATAACAAAAACCTTCTTCATTTTATATGCAGGTGCTACTATGTGGGAGATATACAGTGATATTTGGAGCCTACATTAAAACAAAGCAAATTTTTCATATTTTTTATTGTTTTATTCATTTTAGTGCGGGGTCATTTTACAACATATGGAAAGTAATTTTCAAAAACCCAAGGAGGCTTTTGTTAACCACGAGCCATATAACAAAAACCTCTTCCAGTTTATTCACAGGTATCAATACTTGGGAAATGTGACTAGATCGTTACAACTCAATTTCACAGATTTAAATTTTTAATGATTTTCTGTTTTAGAGATGATTTTGTGGAACCAATTGCGAGCAATTTGAAACAAATTTCAAAAATTTGAGAGAGGGGTTTCTCCAAAATGAACTTATCTACAAAAACCTCTTTCATTTTTGTAACCGGTGCTATGGTTTAGGAGATACGAGTTCATCTTCAACACCTATTTTCACAAATTCGGCCCAAGTTTAATGTAACTGATTCTATTTTGAAGAAAATGGTTGAGCTCAATCCCTTAGTACAAGGATGAGAAAATGTATATAATTTATGAATTTCATAGTGTAGGGGTTGGATTTTGGTAGAAGGTTGGACTCTTGAGAAATTAAGGAGCTTCATTGTACACTCATATGAGTATTTTGGCTACGGAATTGAGACCAAAGTTTGCAGTACTCTTTGGGATCCCTGTGGCATTTGTTTTGGTACAGTGCTTTCTTATGTCTTTGTGAATTTATTCATGTGTTATCTATATCATTTCTTTCTTATTTCTTCTCATCTAAATCAAACAAGAGTGTAAGTAGAATACATTGAAATTGCAGTGCTCTACTTGAAGTTTGCTTTAGTTTTTTTATATTTTCAACTGTTTGGAGAGGATCCATGGCTTCTCTTGCCCTCTTCAACTCCTCCCCTGTCTGATCCATCCATCTCACTTTATTTATAGTGCCAAAAATAGTTTCATACCTTTCCCCATTGAGATCCCTGCAAGACTGAGCCTCATTCCCTGCACCCAAGATCTACCTTTCCCATAGAGCCCACAACATCATCAATTTATTCAATCAAACTCTTTTACATCTATAACTAGTCTAATATCAGTAATCAAATCAGTCATCTCAAGCATTTAGTGACCATAATCCGCTGAGATTGACTTGGAGAGAGCCCTCTCCTGTCTTGGTAGGGCTAACTACCAGGCTGAGCGTTGTTTGATGTTGGCCCTGGATCCCACCTTTTCAGCCTGAGGTAAATCTAGGCTCTAACAAAGTGTATAGTAACTTTGGGAAGAATACTTGATATATAATGCAATGAAATTTATGAATAAATAATGGTGGTGAATATGTGATTTTTGAAGTATGGTTATTGTATTGAAAGTTTAGATGATGGATTTTAGTGGTGTGATCATCATGGCTTGTAAATATGAATGTAATGGTTGAAAGAAGTAATGGTGTATCAATCAAGTTTGAATCATATGTTTAACTATTGGCCAATAGGTCTCTTCTTTGATACTGTCATCATATTATTTGGCCATATTAAAATTAAAATTATGAGTTGTATGATTGATATGCATAGTCTATTCAAAGACATGCCTTAATAGAATGAAGTTATGCTTATAAGAGATATTAAGGGAAGAAGCATTGAAACCTTATGAGGTAACTAGAAAAAAATTAAATAAAATGTCATGTACTCTTTCCATAGATCATGGCCAACATGAGGAAAATCCAAAAATTGAAGTATATAGATGGAATCTATATAAATATCAAGAAATAAGTTCATGAAATTCTATCAACATTAGAAGAAATTGATGGTTAATCAATTGTTTTCCATCCAAGAACGGATTATGAAGGTTTTCCTTAATTGGATCTATTCATGAAGTTTCACATGAAATATCGTTAATCTCATGAAAGACAGGTCTCTGTACGTGATATGACTATGTATTTTTATTATTTATACTTATCTTTCCATTTAATATTTTTGTGTTGATTGGTGCATCTACATGTAATTATGCAATCAACTTTGGAATGTGGTTTTGTCGCTGGTTGAGTCATGTAATTCACCTTATTGGGAAAATGCTCCAACTATGCACTATTGGAGGGAACTAAACCTTACCAGGTCATTATCCAGATATTCAGTAGCAACATGCATATTTAATTAGACATGCATAGTTTGGAACCTATAGGTTTCTTTCGAGTAAAGAAAAATTTCAATGATTGTAACTAAGAGATGTAAGAGGCATCTAGACTGAACTAGATTCAGAGTTGTTGAGTGTATGCACACAAGTAATGTAATTCACTGTATACATGTTGAAGAATACATTATACAATAATAATTTTATGACCTTCATAACTAGGTCAATGGGAGTGGCACCCAAAGTACATTTAGTGTAAATACATAATAGGAGCGTAAAAGCAGCCCCTAGTGCTTCTCGATTAATAGAAGAAATACAATATTAAATACAACTCAAGGAAACATTCTCAAGTTCACTACAATTCCAATCTGTCAATTATTACACAACCTCAAATTCCATATCATTGATGTGCATATCAAACCATATATAGAAGGGTTTTTGTTAGTAATATCTCAAAAATAAGGACCTTTCAAATTTGTAGCAACAAAAAGATGCTTCCAGTAAAATAATGGTAGATCTTATGAATGTACTTCTTGTGGAAATTGATAATATTGAAATGATCTGTATACTTGTACCATATATAAACAAAATATACATGCTTTATGAAAATAGAAATGCCAAAAGGATTAGAATGGCGGCGCTCGATGCATTTGAAGTATAAATAGAGCAATTCATAACAACCTAATGGCTAACAAGAATGGTACACTGGATTCAGACCATGACTTTTCCGAATTAATAAAGAAATTTTTGGTGAACCAAAAGGTTTCGCATTAATACAGGTTATTATGATCTAAGGATCTTATGCTAGTATTAAAATAATACATGAACTAAGTAAGGTATGACATATAAAAGGTTCTAGGTGATGAAGAGAGAGGATAACCAACCATGCAACATCTCATTGTTAAATTAATAGGATGCTTCAAACATTTTAGACGACTAATTGTTACTGGTAATTGATAAAATTATATCTAGCAATATATTCAAACTAATTGAGAATTGTACAATCTAAGATGTATATTTTGTACCATTATTTCCTATCAAACAATCTTGGAGAAGTCTGCCTCTCAGATTGCATTGACAGTGTTGTCTGGTTTTGAATATGACAACAAAACAATTATTGCATAAATGATTTTATGTTAAAGAATTGAATTGATAACTGATTTGGTTTCCAAGAAATGAATTATATTCTACCAGGTCATGATCTAGTGTTAATGTGGTGTATCAACATGTTAATGACCTAGGTTCACGCCCTAGTACACATAGTACCCTAGAAATTAAGAGATTGGGCAGTGTGAGAACATTGTAACCTTCGTTTATGACTCATGTATATAAGGTGCATGTACTTACATATTGATTGTTCAATTGGTTTTGAAACTACACTAAATTATTCATGGCCAACAAGGTGTTGGGTGTAGTGGTAAAAAGAGAAAACAAGAAATCAGATATCATAACTAGATTATGCGTGGAGTACTTTTGAGTACCAAACAATTATTTTGTTGGCTAAAGATAAGGTTAAGATTGTTATTAAAATTCAAATATAACATTGAATTCCATACTATACTAACTATCATAGTCAATAGATGGCTTTATGATTGGGCATAGGTCATATTTCGTTGTTATTAAGACCTTGTCTAGTGACATATTATATCCCAAAACTCAAAGTTATTGGTATTGTAAGGTTATATTATTCATGGTTATCTCTATGCTATTATTTTGCTGAATTTTTTCATGCAACCACAAGATACATGAAAAGGATATAGCTAAATAAAATCACTTGAATAATTTGACATAAAAAATTCCAGTTTTGCTCTGGTTGTAGAAGTTGAATAGGTCCATGAATTCCTTATTATCCAATCGACAAACCGAGCATGGTTTGATTGGACTTTCCTAAATATAGTGCGAATAACTAAAGGAATTTTTGGCATTCACTTTATGAAAACATGCGGACAAGGTACATGTCATGCATTTGATGCTATGGACATTTGGTATTGTGTACACATTGTACGGGTGGTACTGTGCACATGTGGTACATATGGTACTTGTGTGGATGTAGGTAGCGCATGAGGTTAGATGACATGTATAGTTATATGTGTGTGATGCCCATTATGTGTATGTGCACATGGTTAAGGAGAAGGCACTGGGTGGTTGTCTGGTGTGGCAATCGATCCAAAGTTCATGCCAAATAAAGACATACGCAGAAGTTAAGGAGTGATCAAAGGATAAGTATCAATGTTTTATTTCAGTTTAGTATGCATATGCTTTATGATTCTGGTTTGCGATGGTTATATGTGATTTATGATTTTGATGATTATTTTTTGAGCTAGCATGATCTGATATTTTTATACACGTTGATTGGTCAAATGTTCTAGTTTGACTTGTTATGATTAATGCAGGGAGACTAAAAGAAGAAAGTGTTTGGCAAGAACAAAAATGCATTGGAAGAATGTGCATTTCTTCCTATTATTTAAATACAATGAAATGGAGGATGAAGAATCATAGGTAAATGGCAGGCAACATTAACCCATAGTTACTCAAATAATAGTATTGTTATATCAAGTTATGACATTAACTATGGTAAACAAAATTGAGTTTTACTTAAGGAATTCAAGTCTCTCACAAAATTGGTTGAAACAAATGCTACAAGTAGAAATTGAATGAGATTTGTTGGTGGAACTCCTTTGTAACCTATATATCGGAAGATCTGATTCAGGTGGAAAGGCCATCAGAACTTGTAAATTTACAAACATCTACCTATGAACGAGGAAATAAAGTGTAATATGTAGTAATACACCAAGGACAATGTAAATTTTAGGGGGGGAGTATGTAACACCCCTCCATTGTATGTAACACTCTATTGCTATCATGCCAGACATAAGCTAAGACTAAATTGTAATAGAAAAGCTAGGTCTGAGGTGGAACAACGAAAGTAAATAATTTATTATCAAATCAATAAAGATAAATTAATCGCTTGGAAAATCAGACACCAAGAGATGATATTCTTGCCAAATAAAATCCCATTGGTGAATGGGAATGGATAATTGTTTCATGATAAGACTTCTAGATCAAATTCTAGATAATCTTAATGAAATGTGAGATAAATATCCATTAAGTTTCTTAGCTAGAGAAAGATGATAAGTTTAAGAAAAACATAAAATCCTTGTAGGAGAGAAAGGCAAGATTTTATGGGAAAAGCCTCGCGAGAGAGAAAGGCGAGCAACAAAAACATAAAAGCATTACAGGAGAGAAAGGAAAGCTTTTATGGGAAAATCCTCACAGGAGAGAAAGGCAAGATGTTTTGGGAAAAGCCTAGGTAAATGGATAAAAAAGATCCACAAAAGAAGGACGTCACTAAAGGAAACCATATCATGAAAGAGGGCATTAAATTCTCATTGAAGAGATCAACAAGAGGCAGTTGATCCATGGCAAGAACTCTTGGCTTGGGGGTGAATTGGAAGAAGTCAATTCCAGGTTGGGTGGTGGTGCTCAATTTTCCAAGTGACATTCTTTCAGTTAATCTGGTTTGACTCAATGGTGTGGGATGTTTGGTATGTTGAATCCTTACTCTTTATATTGTCTAATATTTATGCATATGAGTACCATTGCATGTGTTATCTTTTTTTATGAGATGACTGAATACTTATGTATATGACAACTCTTGAATATAAATTTAATCAAAGTTAAATCTAGTGATGGGATCATATTAGGTTGTTGTTAATATTGGGTCAAGGAGGTATGTGACAGAAATGATTACGTTTTCCTCTTTCTCCTAGAAAACTTCTTGTGGAGGAAATTATTTATGAAATTGAATTTGAGATAAGGGATTTACAAAACAACATTGAATATATCATGAGACAAGGTTCTGCACTTGTCGTTAGAAAGGAAAATCCCCCTAAGAGCAGCATTAACAAACATGAGTTTGATGCCCTTAAAACATTGAACAATAACAACGACATAGTTACTATCAAAGAAGACAAGGATGGGGCTATAGTTATCTTAGATAAGGAAGATTACCGGATAAAAATGTTGGACCACATTTGTAGCAACGATAACTATAGAAAAATTAATAAGAATCCCTTAAAGAAGATCTCTAAAAAAGTGGCTCTATCTATAAAATCCAGTAGCATTATTATTTTCTTGAGCCATAAACTCATTGAGAGTAGCCCTATCACTCCTAAGATCTATGGACTTCCCAAGGTCCATAAAGAGGGGGCTCCTCTAAGACTCATTGTCAACATTATAGGAGGGTTGAACTATCTTCTAGCAAAGTATTTAGCCCAAAAGCTAAAACCCCTTGTTGGCCTTACAAAGTCATATGTAAAAGATTCTTCATTTGTCAATGGGTTAAAGGGTATAAAGTTTGATCCTAGGATATTCTTGTGAGTTTCAACGTGGCCTCCCTTTACACTAATATCCATATTAGTGAGGTCATTGAGGTCATCAATCTCATAATGGATCTTGATATTGCTAAATTGGTTGAAATTTGTCTTACCCCTACTTTCTTCATCTTTGAAGGGAAATTCTATGAAAAAACTTGTGGTGTTTCCATTGGTTCCCCCTTTCCCCTGTAGTGGCTAATTTGTTCATGGAGCACTTTGAATCTAAATCTTTTTCCTTGTCTCAATACAAACCAAATATTTGGAAGATATTTGTGGATGACACTTGCATCATCTGGCCTCATGGCGAGGATAAGTTGGACCTCTTTTTCCAGCATCTTAATAATCAGTGTAGATCCATAAAGTTTACTATGGAATGTGAAATCAATGGGAGCCAGCCTTTTCTTAATGTCCTTATTTCAAAGAAGGATGATGTTTCATTCTCACACTAGGTCTTTCGGAAGAAAACTCACATGGAGCAGTATCTTCATGTTAAGTCTGATCATTTCCCTTCTCAAACATTGGGTGTTCTCAACACTTTAGCTACTCATACGTTTAGAGCTTTTGATGGGAACCACCTTGATGATGAGAAAACCCATCTTCTTAATGTTTTCAAAAATAATGGTTATAATAAGCACCAACGTCTCAAGGCTTTCCTTAAATATGACAATGGTTCTAAGATTAAAAAGGAACCTAAAGATTGGATTTCATGGGTACACCTTCCTTTTATCCAAGGGACCACTGACAAGATTGTAAGGATCCTAAGAAATCACAAAATTACATCAACCTTTAGGCCCCTAAACACCATTCAAAGTTTCCAAAGACCTATAAAATATCTGATGGACCCTTAGAATATGGAAGGTGTTTATGTAATCCCCAGTTCATGTGAGGCACCCTACATTGGTGAAATTGTGTGCTCAATAAATTAAAGGATTCATGACCATGTGGCCAATATCAAACATGGGAGGACCCGCTCCTCAACATTGGTAGAACATACGAAAAATAAAAAACACCATATATCTATTAAAGATTCATGAGTCATTGTAAGGATATATCATTTCCATCACTGTAAGTTTAGGGAGGTTATAGAGATTGAAAGGAGGCCAAGAAATCTGAATAGAAACAATGGCTGGAAAATTAGTAGTTGTTGGGTCCCTGCCTTTTCTTCTTGAGTTTATAATTTTTTTTCCTTTTTGTTTAATATTTATTTATTTATATCCTTTTATTGTTTGTATGTTCCTTATATGCATTTTAGTTTCTCTCATTTATTCATTATATCATAGATTTATAACAAGTTTATATTTTTTTATTGATTTATAGGTATATATAAATTACTTATATAGCTTTATAGATATTTTATTTCTTGAGTATATTTACTCTCATCAACATTTATTACTGCCTATATACTTTATTCTATGTTACGTTGTAATATTTTTGGATTGTTTATACTTTTTATAATTTACTTTTTCAACTATCCCTTAAAAACTTATTCTTGACTATCAATAAATAGTTAATTGCCTTATTTTCTTTATTTATTTTTAATGTTTTAGTTTTATTCTTATATATTTTATGTAAATCAATATTCTATTCAACTCACATAAAAGATATACATCCGAGGTTTAAAAAAATAGGTGGTCTCACCTCGACTAGGTTTGTTGACCACCATATGCAAGAGGTGACAAATATACAAAAAAGGATGCTAGAGACATAGTCCCAGCCCAAGAGAGCCAGTGACTCCAAAAAACAAGTAATACCAAGAGGGAACCTGCGATCATAATATTAATCAAAAGTGATGGAGTTTGGGTTATCCGGGGAGAAACCTGGAGGAGGTGATGGGAGTAAGGCGCATTGGACACACCCTTCAAGGTGAGCCATCCATGGCTCCAACTTTTCCACCTTTTCGGAGAGAAGGTTCTAGCCACGTGACACCACCACCACTCGCTCATGAACTTGGCACTAGAAGTAGTGTATTATGTCCAAGGTGGTTACCAACTCTATATGTTCCTCCCTTCTAATTCTCTCAACTGTTTCCATCCAATCTATTAAAGGTTGGATTAATTCTCGGTAATTCTCCAGGAAGCTTTGTTGAATTCCTTATGGGTTGCTTTCCAAGAAGCTTCCAGACCCACAACTCCTCTTCCTACCATGCTTCATTCCTCCTCGCCTCTAAGCCTGCGGAGGTCGCCCGCCTTTCCTCGTCACCTTCCCGCCACCTCCGCATCCCCCTCACACACCAACAACTAGCCACCTTGAATGTCCTATAACCTTCCCTCCCCGACTTGACCCAACACCCTCCTACCATAAATTCACTGGTGGGATGACCAATTTTAGGTCTTCACATCCCACGAGGCTATGCTTTGCATGGAGCAAAGGTTAACCACGCCACGGGGATGGCCTCATCTTAAAGGGACCTACAATACCACAATAATCACTACATGTAGGAAACAT